>PITA01005194.1:29125-41218 GCA_004023965.1 Spilogale gracilis | reverse complement strand
TAGTGTTATGCTTGGACTTCTTTCTCTTTATTTGTTTATTTATTTTTTGTAATTATTACAGGTTTTTGGTTTGTGGCCAGCCTGAGGTTCACCTTATGTCTATAGCAGTATATTTTAAATTGAGCGTTAAGTTCAAACACATTTAAAAGTACCACATTTTTTACCTCCCCACCCACATTTTATATATTTGAGTCCTGTTTAAATTTTTAAGTATTGTGTATCCCTTAACTAATTAGGGTAGATATAATTTATTTTACTATTCTTGCCTTTTAATCTTCATACTACCGTTATTAGTGATCACTCTACTATTAATGTATGATTGCTTTTAATAAGGAAAACTTTTTCTTGCTTAATCTTCTAGTCTTGATTTCTTCTTTTTTGCTTAAAGAATCCCTTTAACATTTTTTTATAAGTCTAGTTTAGTGTTGTGAACTCTTTTAACTTTTATTTGTCTGGGAAACTGTTTCTTCTTCAATTCTGAATGATAACCCTGCCGGAGTTCTCTCTGATTCCGAGACCTGGATATCTGTTTTCTTTTCCAGATTGGGGAAGTTTTTAGCTGTTACTTTTCCCAGTAACTTTCCTGCCTTGTTCTCTCTTTCTTTTCCTTAATGTGAATGTTAGTATGCTTAATGTTGTCACAGAGATCCCTTAACTTACTCTCACTTTTAAAAATCTTTTTTTCCCCTTTTTGCTGTTCAGTTTGGACGATTTCTACTACTCTTTCAGGTAGCTGCTTCATTCTTCTACATTTTCTCATGTGCTCTTGATTCCCTTTAGTGTAGTTTTCATTTCATTTATTTTTCAGCAGTGATTGGTTCTTTCTTGTATTTTCTGTCTTTGCTGACGTTCTCACTGAGTTTATCCTTTCTTCTCCCAAGTTCATCGAGCATCTTTATGACCATTATTTGAGCTCTTTGTTTGGTAGATTGCTTATCTCTGTTTCACTTAGTTCTTTTTCTGAGGTTTTTGTCTTGTTCTTTCATTTGGAACCTATTCCTCTGTCTCCTTATTTGTCTCTGTTTTTTGTAATAGGTAGTTTACCTGCCTCTTCTGTTCCAGAAGGTAGGGGTTTTATGGAGGAGACATCCTGTGGGGCCCACTGGCAAAATTCTCTCTCCTCATAAGAACCAGGTGCTCCAGGGTGTCTCTGTGTGGGGAGCATGCAGTCTCCTATTGTGACTGGGCCGTGACTTCTGTGGGTGGGATTGGTCCCCAGTGTGGCTGACCGTGAGGCCTGGCTCTGGTTATTTCAGGCATGCTAGTGGGTGGAACTTCAGGTCACTTGGGAAGGGCACCAATCTTGACTGAGTCCACCTGCATCAGAGAGTGTCAGCTAATGTTTCTCATCATTGGGCCAGCTCAACTGAAAGCAAGAAAGATGATGTCCACTAACATTTCTGTTCCTGGAAAGCGTTCCTACAGATCTCTACCTTTCTGGCACATGCTCTAAAATTAAATAAATTCAATAAATCTCCTTACATATAGCCCAGGTGCTTTTCAAATCTGGGTCCCTGAGCAAGTGATAGTGTATGCTGGCCCTTTAAAAGTAGAGTCTTGGGTTTCTTCAGCGCCCTGGCTCTCCTGGAATCAAGCCTTGCTTACTTCAAAAACTAGAAATTATGGGGGCTCATCTTTTTGGTGCAGATCAGGGATGTCCTGTGTGTGGCTTAAATCCCTTGTTCCTCAGGGAGAACTTCCATGCCTGTGATATTCCTCTTGCTTGTGGATTGTGGCACCAGCTGCATCTCTGCCTCTCCTATGCTTCATGTGGCTTTTTTTTTTTTTTTTTTAAATCTTTAGCTGTGTAAAAGCTGCTCTGGTAGTCTTGAGGTCATTCTCTGTGAATTGTACTATTAAGTAGTTGGAGACTTGGTGTGTCTGGGGCAGGAGGTGAGCTGAAGATCTTTCTACTCCTTCATCTTCCCCTCTTTCTGTGAAGTGAGTTCCTTCTAGGCAGCAATAGTTGTCTTTTTTTTTTTTCTTAATTCATTCAGCCACTCTTTTTTCAGTAGAAAATTCAGTCCATTTACATTTCAACTAATTAGAGGTAGGTATGAATTTACTATTGCCATTTTATTGAGTTCCTGTTTTGGTCTTTCTTTTCTTTCTCTCTTTTTTGTGATGTGATCATTCCTGAAGTGGGGTGCTTAGATTCCTTTCTCTCTTTCTTGTGTATCTACTATAGGTTTTTGTTTTGTATCTAACGTGATGTCTACATAAAAACATCTTATATTTGCAATAGTCTATTTTAATCTGTTAACAACTTAGTAGTCATACAAAAGCTCTACATTTTTACTCTCTACCTACATTTTATGTTTTTGAAGTCACAAACTATCTTTTTACTTTGGGTAGCCATTGATAAGTATTTAATTAGTTATTTTTAATATTTTTGTTAATGTTCATATTGGAGTTATAAGGAATTTACCCACCACCTTCACAACATTAGCATATTCTGCATTTAACTAGATATTTACCTTTTACCAGTGATTTTTATACTTTCATATGTTTTCCTGTTACTGATTAGCATCCTTTGGTTTCAGTTTAGAGTGTTCTCTTTAACATTTCTTATAAAGCCAGTCTAATGCTGATGAACTCCTTCAGGTTTTGCTTCTCTCTAAAGTTCTTTATGTCTCCCTCGATTCTGAAGGACAACTCTGCTAAGCAGATTATTCTTGATTGGCAGTTTTTTCCTTTTAGCACTTTGAATATATCATCCCACTCCCTTCCGGCCTGAAAAATTTGTGATGAAAATATGCTGATGGGGTTATTCTGGTATGGTACAACTTGTTTTGTTTTTTACTGCCTTTAAGATTTCTTCCTGTCTAACTTTTGACCATTTCATGTATGGAGTTTGTTTATTTATGTTTTATTTTTAAGTAATCTCTCCACCCAATGTGGGACTTGGAACCACAACTCTAAGATTAAGAGTTGCATGCTCCACTGACTGAGCCAGCCAGGTGCCCCCTTAAGTTGGGTCTTTTGAGGTGAATCTTAAACTCTTTGGGCCTGGATCTGGATGTCTTTTTTTTTTTTTTTTCCCTAGAAAAGGGAAGCTTTCATCCATTATTTCTTTTAAGAATCTGTCTGTCTGCCTCTTACTTTCTCAGTTCTCTTTCTGGGATTTCCATAATGTGGATCTGGCCTTCTTCATGGTATCCCAAAGGTCCATTAAGTGCTCTTCCCTCTTTTTCATTTTTCATTTGTGTTCCTCTGCTTGGATGAATTTTGCTGTCATGTGCTTGAGTTTACTGATCCATTTTTTTTGTTTGATCTGTTCTACTGTTTAAACCCACTACTGAAATTTTCAGTCTAGTTAATGCATTCTTCAGCTCTTAGATTTCTGTTTGATACTCTTAAACTGTTTTCTTTGTTGAAATTTTTGCTTTGTTCATGTATAGATTTTGGTGAGCATCTTTATGACCATGACTTTGAACTCTTTGTCAGGTAAATCACTTCTCTACATTTCATTAAGATCTGTTTCAGGAGTTTTGTCTTGTTCTTTTGATTGGAATATATTCTTCTTTTCGTTCATTTCCTTGGACTCCTAAGTGTTGGTTTCTGTGTATTAGATAAAACAGCCACCTCTTCTATTCTTCACAGAGTAGTCTTATATGGGAGATAAATCTCATCAAGAAGCCTAGCTCCTGGGTGTCTCTCAAATCTTTGTGATTATCCAAGCTGTTTTCCTTGTTCTTTGTGGCTCCCAGTAGTTGAGGATGTGCCAAGACCCACAAGTGTCCTAAAGAGGGAGAGGATCACAGTCAGTATCTAGATCCAGGCTACTTGGGAGCTTTAGGCAGCAGCTGAGAGAATATGTAGGTAGGGCCCTTGCAGGGAAGAATTGTGAGTGAGGCATTTTTGTTTGCTCCCTTTGCACTGGGCCTGGACATACTGCTGTGAGAAGGTAATCCTGAGCCAGTTAAGAACTTCTTGCTTGCTAAAGTCCTTTGAGACTCCTGAAAGCAAGCCCCATGCCTCTCAGAGCCAGGTGACACAGGAAGCTGCTTTTCAGGTGGCAGCAGCAAAAACTGGGATCACCAGGCATGTATACAAACTCCTTCCCCAGAGCAAATGGTGACTTGGAGAGGGCTAGAATGAAAGAGTAGGGGAGATGTCCCTAGACCTCCCTGGTCTCAGCAGAGAATCACAGTCCCTAGATGTATGCTAAAATTCAACAGCAGCTATTGAAGTATGCAAGTAGACTTCTTTCAGGGAAAGGCTGGGAGATAGGCATGTCAGCATGTGCTCTCTGCCCTGAGCCCCTGGGGGTTAGCCATGGCACATGCTAATGTCTGCTGCTTTGCTAACACTGGTCTTGGAGGTCTTGTGGATACAAGCCCTCTTGGCTTGTGGAAATAGGAGTAGATTCCTTCACATGGGAGTCTTAAAGTTGGGGCTGTAAATGTGGAGTCTGAAGCTTCTACTCCTCAGAGAGAAGCTGGGATTGTGTGGCACTGTGCTGCAGTGGCATTGGTGGCCAGAGTGTGTGTCAGCCTTTACTACCCATTTGATGTGGTATAGTTTCCATTTGCCCAGTGTGTAGGGGTTGCTCAGGTACTTTCTGGATTTCTTTCAGAGGAAATGGCTCCATGTGCAGTTCATTCATTGTGTCCATGGGAAGAAGGGCCCTTGGGAGCCTCCTGTGTTGCCATCTTTGAAGACTGCCTTCAGTCTTCAATGTTTACTTCTGTTCCACTTTTCAAATCATGTGTAGGTGCATCCAGTGGAAGAACTTACCTTACTTTCAGCTGCAAGGGAATCTGACCTATAAAGCTTTTATCTTTTCAGGCTTTGCTGGATTAGAAGGCAACTAGAAAGAGGTTTGGCATGGATGAGAGATGCCAGTTTCCCAGATCTTCCAAACTCATGGGTCAAAGAAAAGATCATGTTGTAAATTTAAAATTATTTAGTATTGAACAATAAAATACTATATATCAAAAGTTGTAAGGTGCAGTTAAAAAGACACTCAGAAATTGACAGCTTCAATGTTTGTAAGAAAAGATCAACATTAATGATCTAAGATTCCAATGTGAAAAATTTAATAAAATATCATATCCTAGCCAAAGAAATATAGCAATTTAGAGATAATAGAATTATTGGCACAGCAAATGAAGATACAATAGAGAAGATAAATCAAACCAAGAATTGGTTCACAACAATAAAATAGACTTCAGGCAAAATTTTCCCATACAAGCAGAAAAAAAAGGATATACAAATAAACAATAAGAATGAAAGGAAATAGAACTGTAGATGCTATAGACATTATAGTAAAAGGATATAAAAATTTCTGTCAATACATTTGAAGACTTAGGTTAGATTATTACATTCATAGAAAATATAACTTACTTAAATTGACCTAAGAATAAATAAAAAAAAGTTTTAGGTACCTTAAATAAGTTGAAATCAGTTGTTAACTTTATCCCTTAAAGAAAACATCAAGTTCAGAAGGTTTTATACATGACTTTCTTCAAACTTTCAAAGACTAGATAATTCTGATTATAAGTAAACCCTTTCACTTATTTCAACTTATTTCAGCAAGAGCTGGGTTTTTTTTTTTTTTTAAATATAGCTATCTCTATTTTTAAATGTTGGCAACTACTGAAACATTTTTGTTGGTACAGGCAAAACAAAATATGTCTGTAAGCTGGTTTTGGCCCATAGTCTGCCACTTCGCAACCCCTGATCTAAATTTTACAGAGAAGAGCTGATCTAAGTCATAGTGCAATTAAATTGGACAATTTAGGTCTAACAAAGAAAACTCACTGATAGAATCATGAGACACTCACATGATTTTCCAGAGGTCGTTGTGGAAATAGTGTCTGAAGACTAAAAATCATAGCTGACGATAGTAATTCCTACCAGGGAGATGGATAAGATGACCTTTTAGGATTGTTTCATGGATGCTTTTATCTTTTCTAATAAAAGCAGTTTTCTTAATGCTTCTTGTCTGTATTTCCATCTGATCCAATAATAAACATAGTGATTTGATGCTTATTGTAGACACTCAGGCTTCAGGAAAAAAGCCATTATTATTTAGGTCTAATTTAGAATCCAGAATCTTCTAGCTCATCCATTTCCTTTAATTTCTTTTATTAGTGGAGATAATCTAATATAGTGATTAATAGCATGGACTTCAGAGTCAGGCTTTTAGTTCAACTCTTGGCTGTACTACTTCATATCTATGTCACCTCTCCATACCTTAATTTCCTAACCAGTAAAATGGTAAGACAAATAGCATCTCTATTTTTGGAGCATTCACGTTTTAGTTGTGGGAGACAATTTAAGAAAACACATAATGTATGTTAGATAGCAGACTCTGTTGTCCTGTCTTAGAATCTGGATCTGAGTGTGTGATTTGGTTTGGACAGTGGGATTAGGCGGAAGTGGTAGTGCTCCAGTTCTAAGCCTGGGCCTCAAGAGTTTGCATGTTTCCACTTGCTTTCTTTTACTTCTGCTGTTTCCACGAGAGGGATATGCTGGACCGGTTTGCTAATCCCAGGAGAAGGACGGAACAATAGGGGAAGCAGAGCTAAATTCAGCTAGACTATTCAGTTCTTAGTCGGCTATCGATGCACAAGTAAGCCCAGCTGAGACCAGCAGAACTGCCCGACCAAGCCTGCCCGAGATTTCCCATCGTCCCTGCTTAACTGGCAGACAAATGAGAATTAATAAATGGTGGTGGTTTTAAGCTTCTGAGTTTGGGGTGTTCTATTACACAGCAATAGCTGAAAGATAAAATAATCAAGTTCTACTCTAGGTCCTTTGTGCCTAAGACTCAGTTGATAAATTTAAATAATACTTATTTAAGTCTCAGTTTGTGTGGAAAGATTTGAAATGAAGCAAATATCTCTATCACCCCTCCTTGCCTCAGCTCCAACCAAATTTTGTCAAGAACCTTGTAACCTCAAGGTTGGTTGATTGAATGCATCATGAACTGTGCCAACTTGAGACAACAGAAATGTTTGGTACTTGTCTGGATCAACCTTCAGTTACTGAGTGTTCCATAATATGAGGCCACTGGTGAATCCAGCACAAAGAACACAAGTGCCTTGGACTGCTGTCATCTTTAGATGAGGAAAATAACTTGTGTACAAGTTGAGAGCACAAGATGAATGGCTACTGCCTTCTAGGATGAGGGGCAATGCAGAAAGTTAGAGCAATCCTGATTGCCTGAAATGTGTTTTCCTTACTGTAGGACTCAGTTCAGGGATGTATAGTCACTGCTAGTGGTTTGAGTCTGTTCTTTGCTCAGGCTGAGTGGAGCAGCCCAGGCTTACTAGACTATGTGCCCTCTGCTTTCCGTATTCAGAATCGTGAATTTCTAGTGAATTATGACCTCAGTTTTTGCATATTCTTTATAGTCCTTGATGTTTCCAATCTTGCTTTTAACATTCCTAGGAACATATTCACTGATCTTTGGATCTGGGCCTTTTAAGTATTTCCTAATTTGCCTATTCTCTGCTGCTCTGGATTGACATTTTTTAATTCTCTAGCACTAGCTTTATCAGTTCTTTGGAATAAGGTTTTCACCTTTGCCTTTTGGGTCATGCAAACATGGCCTAAATAGAAGTTAGGTCATTCCTACCTCCTCACAAGACTGCTGGGTGACTCTTCAATAAATTCGTGGCCCTTTGTGGCCCTCTAGTGGCTTCCTGATTTACTGCTTTATTTTAGGACATGCTTGTGTTCACTTCGGCAGCACATATACTAAAATATTTTAGGACATGCTTAATCCTCTTCTAAGCTGAAAGCTGTTGGGACCAGCAGTTTTAAAGGATGTATGGTTAATGACTGCCATTTCATCTTTGACCAGATTCTGCCTCCTTCATAATGCTGTTATGTGTTTAGAGAATGTGCAATCATTTATACTCAAGGTTTGAAGAAAATTAATGAAAATTATTGCTGAGAACTGAAGGAAAATCCTACTCTAATGTTTGACCTCCATCTGATCCCTATTCTAACAAAAGTTTTCCTCTCAGTATTAATAAGGAGTCAGTAAGTCGGTCAACAAACATTGGCTGAACATTTACTAAGTACTTTACTCTTTTTTTTTTTTTAAGACTTTATTTATTTGACAGAGAGAAACACAGTCAGAGAGGGAACACAAGCAGGGGGAGTGAGAGAGGGAGAAGCAGGCTTCCCGCCGAGCAGGGAGCCCGATGTGGGACTCGATCCAGGGTCTCCGGGATCTTGACCTGAGCCGAAGGCAGTTGTTTAACCAACTGAGCCACCCAGGTGCCCCCCCCTTTTTTTAGATTTTATTTAGACTTTACTCTCTTCTTGGATACTAGGATCCAGCTGGAAGAAAATGTCCTCCATTGTATATCAAAAATAATTCTGCTATTATCCTCATTAAAACAAGAAAACCCCCACAAACAACTTACAGGACTTATGTGAAGAGAAGTTCATTTTGCCCTTCTAATCCCTAGTGAATCTGTGCCACTTTTTAAAAAAGATTTTTTTGGGGCACCTGGGTGGCTCAGTGGGTTAAAGCCTCTGCCTTCAGCTCAGGTCATGATCTCAGGGTCCTGGGATCGAGGCCTGCGTCGGGTTCTCTGCTCAGTGGGGAGCCTGCTTCCTCCTCTCTGCCTGCCTCTCTGCCTACTTGTGATCTCTCTCTCTCTCAAATAAATAAATAAATCTTAAAAAAAAGATTTTATTTATTTGAGAGGGAAGGAGAGTACAAGTGGGGGCAAGGAGCAGAGGGAGAGGGAAAAGGAGACTCTTCACTGAGCAGGCAGCCTGACATGGGGCTTGATCCCAGGACCCTGAGATCATAACCTGAGCAGAACGCAGACACCTAACTGACTGAGCCTTGTATACTAACTTGTACACATCTTAGTCTCCTCATTTGAAGATGACAGCAGTCCGGCATCCCAGGCCCCCCTACCACTTATTATAGTGCTGGCTTGGTTAATCGCAATAAGATCAGAAGTCATAGATAATAGTATAAACAATACAAGAATTATCACAAACCAAATTTTGCACAACAAATGTACAATGAGTAAATTCAGTTTTGTCCAGCAAAAACTGAAACAAATGTCATAGATGAAGTGTCCAGGTTAAGGGTTATGTAACAGTAAATCAATGCAAGTGAAATAGAATTTCACAAAAACACTTGTAGCAAACAACCGGATTTTATTTATTTGGCTTGAAAGGTCATTCAGTCCATATTGGCTAAGATTTATGTTTTTGATGTCTTTAAGACTCGCTCTGGGCTTGTATTCCTAAAGCTTTTGTGATAATAGTATTTTCATTTTCTTAAAGTTCTTCATCATTTTTGGAATGTGCACTAAGAACTATAATCTTAACCAAGGTTAAATCAGGTGTCTGAGGTTTGTAATTTTGTTTTTACAGAGATGTAACACTGATGGCCAAAGTTGCTGACCTCAGGAGCTTACATCTTGGTAGAAGAGAGAGCTGATGAACATACAAATACATAAGTCCCAGAGAGCCATGCCTGGATGAAAGTCATTTGCCTCTTGTCAGAGCTGGTCAAACCCCACCGTTTTCCTCTGTCACCATCCCCAGATCCTTTTGCTTCTTTTTTTTTTTTTTTTTTTTTTTTTTTTTTTTTTTTTTTTTTTTTTTTTTTTTTTTTTTTAATATTTTATTTATTTGACAGAGAGAAACACAGCGAGAGAGGGAACACAAGCAGGGGGAGTGAGTGAGAGAGGGAGAAGCAGGCTTCCCGCCGAGCAGGGAGCCCGATGTGGGACTCGATCCCAGGTCTCCGGGATCATGACCTGAGCTGAAGGCAGTCGCTTAACCAACTGAGCCACCCAGGCGCCCCGATCCTTTTGCTTCTAAGCAGAGTATTTAAAATACTACTGGATTTAATAGCTGTGGTGGTAGAGGCAACAGCTGTCATTTCTTACCAGCATTCACTGACCCTGGCTGGCTTCATCTGGCCCTGGGTTCTGGAGGGAGTAGAAGTCTCCTGGGCTAGTGAGAAGGCCACTTCCTCATGCCACCTCTGAGGACCTGCAACCTTCCCCTAGGAACTCAGTGCTTTGAACACTTTCTAGAAGGTCAGAAACTTTCAGTGAGTTTCTCTGTGACCATTTGGGAGAGGTAGGGGAGAGTCAGTCTTGGGACATGCTGGACTCCCACCCTTATATTGCCTTCTCTCAAGGCCTTTCCCTTGAAGGCTAACACCATGGGGGCAGATCTAACAGTTGTGGACCCAGAAACTTAGGTAAATTTTGTGTGTGTCTGGGGTGCAGTTTGAGGAAAACAACACAAAATAGAATAGGTGTTAGATATGAAAGCATTTAGAATGAGACCTAGGTCATAACAAATTAAATGTTTTTCAAGCTTAGCCAATAACAAAAATGTCACATAAATCTAGCAAAATAACAAAAGACATTACCCGCCCAACATTCCTCTACAGTACTTTTTTCCCTGTGTTTGTGGTTGCTTACTTTTTGAGCATATCTTCATATATAAAAGACTTTATTATTTCTAAGATATGACAGAAAGATGGTGTTATGGATGGAATGTTTTTGTCCCCCTTAGGTTCAGGTGTTGAAGACTAATCCCCAATATGATGGTGTTAGGAGGTGATTAGGTCTGAAGGCAGAGCTCTTAAGAACGGGATGAGTTTTCTTATGAAAGAGGCCCCAGAGGGCTCCATTGTCGCTTCTGCCCAGTGAGGACACAAGAAAAGATGGCCAACTCTAAACCAGGAGTCAGGCTTTCACTGGACATTGAATCTGTCAGCATCTCAATCTTAGACTTCTCATGAGCACTTCCAGGACTGTGAGAAATAAATGTTTGCTCTTTAAGCCATGCTATCTCTATTTTTAAAATTTTTATTTTACTTTTCTGCGGTAGCCTGAATAGGTTAAGACATACATATACATAGATCATTCCTTTTAGCCTGGTTTGATCAAAATTCCTTTAAAAAAAGTTTAGAAAAGTAATTTCAGCTTCCTAATTCATTATTGGTAATGTAATTTAGAACTTCAAAATTAACCTGTGAAATTTGGGAAATCCTCTAAACACTTTCTTTTTTTTTAATAAAGATTTTATTTATTTGACAGAGAGAAACACAGCCAGAGAGGGAACACAAGCAGGGGGAGTGAGAGAGGGAGAAGCAGGCTTCCCGCTGAGCAGGAGCCTGATGTGGGACTTGATCCTGGGTCTCCGGGATCTTGAGCTGAAGGCAGTCGCTTAAACCAACTGAGCCACCCGGGCACCCCAAACACGTTTTTTCATGTGTAAGTTATGAAAGTTGGAAGAATTTTCTATAGTCTAGCTTCTGATTTTCTACATTTGAAACTGAGTTGCTCTCTAACTTTCCACATTCTTCCAGAACTGGGCACCATAAGGCTTGATTGTATGGGCAAACAAATGATCTTTGGGCCCCTGGGTCATGATCCTGGTTTAGTAGTCAGGGTAGATGGTAGGAATGTTCCAGGAAGATATTCTTTTTTTTTTTAATTGTTATTTAAATTTAATTTTTTTTTCAGTATTCCAATATTCATTCGCCATTCCCCACACCCAGTGCTTCATGCAATAGGTGCCCTCAGTACCCACCACCAGGCTCTCCCATCCCTCCACCCCCCTCCCTCCAAGTCCCTCAGTTTGTTTCTGTGTCCAAAGTCTCTGTTGTTTCGTTTCTTGCCCTGGATTACCCTACTTCCCATTTACTTTCCTTCTCCTACTGTCCTCTAGGTTACCCCTTATGCACCGCAAATAAGTGAAACCATGTGATACTTGACTTTCTCTACTTGGCTTATTTCACTCAGCATAATATCTTCCAGTCCAGTCCATATTGCTACAAAAGTTGGATATTCATCCTTTCTGATGGAGGCATAGTATTCCATTGTTTATATGTACCACATCTTCTTTATCCATTCATCTGTTGATGGGCACCTCGGCTCTTTCCACAGTTTGGCGATTGTGGCCATTGCTGCGATGAACATTGGGGTATATATGGCCCTTCTTTTCACTACATCTGTATCTTTGGGGTAAATGCCCAGTAGTGCAATTGCAGGGTCATAGGGTAGCTCTATCTTTAATTTTTTAAGGAATCTCCACACTGTTTTCCAAAGCGGCTGCACCAGTTTACATTCCCACCAACAG
>PITA01005194.1:0-29025 GCA_004023965.1 Spilogale gracilis | reverse complement strand
GTGACTGGTGTAAGGTGGTATCTCAGTGTGGTTTTGATTTGAATTTCCCTGATAGCTAGTGACGCTGAACATTTTTTCATGTGTCTGTTAGCCATTTGTATATCTTCTATGGAGAAGTGCCTCTTCATGTCTCTTGCCCATTTTTTGATGTGATCATCATCTTTTTGGATGCTGAATTTGAGTAGTTCTTTATAGATCTTGGATGCCAGCCCTTTGTCTGTAGTGTCATTTGCAAATATCTTCTCCCATTCTGTGGGTTGCCTCTTTGTTTTGTTGACTGTTTCTTTTGCTGTACAGAAGCTTTTTATTTTGATGAAGTCCCAGAAGTTCATTTTCGCTTTTGTCTCCTTTGCCTTTGGAGACGTGTCTTGAAAGAAGTTGCTGTGGCTGATGTCAAAGAGGTTACTGCCTATGTTCTTTTCCAGGATTTTGATGGATTCCTGCCTCACATTGAGGTCTTTCATCCATTTCGAGTTTGCCTTTGTGTGTGGTGTAAGGGAATGGTCTAGTTTCATTATTCTATACGTAGCTGTCCAATTTTCCCAGCACCATTTACTGAAGAGACTGTCGTTTTTCCACTGGATATTTTTTCCTGCTTTGTCGAAGATGATTTGCCCATAGATTTGTGGGTCCATATCTGGACTCTCCACTCTGTTTCATTGATCTATTTGTCTGTTTTTGTGCCAGTACCATGCTGTCTTGGTGATCACAGCTTTGTAATAAAGCCTGAAGTCAGGTAATGAGATGCCCCCAGCTTTTCTTCTTCAGCAATTCCTTAGTGTTTCGGGTTCTTTTTTGGTTCCATATAAATTTTAGGATTGCTTGTTCCAGCGTTTTGAAGAATGTTGGTGGAATTTTGATGGGGTGGAATTGAAAGTATAGATTGCTCTGGGCAGTATAGACATTTTGACAATGTTTATTCTTCCGATCCATGAGCATGGAATGCTCTTCCATCTTTTTGTGTCTTTTTCAATTTCTTTCGTGAGTGTTCTGTAGTTCCTCGAGTACAGATCCTTGACTTCTTTAGTTAGGTTTATTCCTAAGTATCTTATAGTTTTTGGTGGTATAGTAAATGGAATCGATTCTCTGATTTCCGTTTCTATTTTTTCATTGTTAGTGTATAAGAATGCAACTGATTTCTGTGCATTGATTTTGTATCCTGCCACATTACCGAATTGCTGTATGAGTTCTAGTAGTTTGGGGGTAAAGTCTTTTGGGTTTTCCACATATAGTATCATGTCATCTGCGAAGAGAGAGAGTTTGACTTCCTTTTTGCCAAGCTGGATACCTTTTATTTCTTTCTGTTTTCTGATTGCTGTTGCTAGGACTTCTAACACTATGTTGAACAGTAGTGGTGAGAGTGGGCATCCTTGCCTTGTTCCTGATCTCAGAGGAAAGGCTGTCAGTTTTTCCCCGTTGAGAATGATATTCGCTGTGGGTTTTTCGTAGATAGATTTTATGAGATTGAGAAATGTTCCCTCTATCCCTATACATTGAAGAGTTTTGATCAGGAATGTGTGTTGTATTTTGTCAGATGCCTTTTCTGCATCAATTGAGAGTACCATGTGGCTCTTCTCTCTTCTCTTATTGATTTGTTCTATCACGTTGATTGTTTTGCGAGTGTTGAACCACCCTTGCATCCCTGGGATAAAACCCACCTGGTCATGGTGGATAATCTTTTTAATGTATTGTTGAATCCTGTTAGCAAGGATCTTGTTGAGAATCTTGGCATCCATATTCATCAGAGATAGTGGTCTGAAGTTCTCCTTTTTGATGGGGTCTTTGCCTGGTTTGGGGATTAGAGTGATGTTGGCTTCATAGAAAGAGTCTGGAAGTTTTCCTTCTGTTTCTATTTTTTGAAAGAGCTTCAGGAGAAAGGTGTTATTTCTTCTTTGAATGTTTGGTAGAATTCCCCAGGGAATCCGTCTGGTCCTGGACTCTTGTTTTTGGGGAGGATTTTGATCACTGCTTCAATCTCATTACTAGATATAGGTCTATTCAAATTGTCAGGGAAACAAGAGGCAACAACAACAGCAGAAAATACAGGAATGTGTTTGAAAAAATTTCAAGGTAAAAAAAAATGTTATGGAGTTTTGTATTGAGTATCACGTTGTGATAAAAAGTGGGTTAAAAATTGGAAGAAGAAAAACCGTGAGAATGCATTTTTAAGTTTAAAATGGAAGCTTTAAAAGTAAAAATAGAAAAAAGTTAAAAAAGCAAATAAGGTGGAAAACTGTATCAATAAAGTGTAGGGCTTTTGGCACTTGTAGTCAGTAGCAGGAGTTTAATAAATTGCCTTTTCCCCCGATGTTGGGGTTTTACAGTTTGAGTGTTTTCCTCCTGTGCTTCTGGCTTGCCTTCTGGGGGCAGGGCCTGCCGCGCTGTTTTCAGTCTCTACCACCTGGGCTGTGTCTCTCCGCTCCCTTGCTACAGACTGGTCTCCGTGGTAACCAGGTTGTCAGGTTACAGTTCTCTGATGGGGGAGCGTTGTTCTTTTAGGTCCTTTTTCAGCTGCTGAGGAAGTCAGGTCGGAGCAAGATGTCTGCGCCCAGACCTCCCTCCCAGAGAGAGCCTCTACACAGAGAGGGGCTCTTTCCAGCCTCCCGGTTGGCAGCCTGTCACAGCTGGGCTGGCGCAGACACTGGATTGATTTCTGCCCAAGTGTCGCGTTCCCCGCCAGCAGAGAAGACGCAACACACGCGTCAACGATTATTCTCCCGTTTATTCTCCGGTTCCCCCCCCTCTCGTCTCTCCTCTCTCGTCTCCTGTCGTCTCCTGATGTCTCCCGTCATCTCTCCTCTCTCGCCTCGCCATCTCGCCGCCTCGCCTCCTCTCTCCGCCTGCCGCCTCTCTCCTCCTCTCCTCCTCGCCGTCTCCCCCGCCTCTCGTCGTCTCTCCTCAGGAAGCTTTCTACCCCCCTTTTATATAGTATCCCAGCCAATCAGAGAGGAGATCATGTGGGGCGTGGACTGCACGGCCAGCAGGCATTGGTGGCGTCCGGTGATCACGCACTGAGCACGGACCCACGGATGAGGCTTGTGGTCATGTGATCTTCAGGGCGGGCGCTTCCTGGAGCTGCTTCACGTGCTCGGCGCCATAGCCTCGGCAGCGCCGCTGCCGGTGTCCCATGTGGTGCTCTCCACAGCAGACGCAGCGCCATCTTTGGGGCGTGCCCCTGACACCCAAGCCCCCGCTTGTCGCTTCACTCTCGCACCTCGAAACCACAACTGATTTTGGGTCATGTGACCTTGTCTGTGCCAAGGGACCTGCGGCTCCACAGGTCCCATGCAAGTCTGCAAAATCGCCTTCCCTGGGGGGTCCGCGCCTGGCCCACGAGGTGGAAAAAAGCGGGAGAGAAAAGCAGTGGAGGAAAGGGGAAAAAAGAAAGAAAAAAAAAAGAGAAAGCGTGGAACAATAGGCTCCATGCCCACTATTTTCACTGAGTTCCTTTGTGCCACACAGGGCACTCTTGCTCTCTGTGAAACCCTGCTCCTCTGGCTTAAGCAGTGGAGAGATAGACTCTGCACCCCAGCCCCTCTGAGTTCCCTCGAGCCCTGGGGCACTTCCTCTCCCTGCGGATCCCTGTCTCCCTGCTGCCTCGGTGGAAAAACAGACTCCTTGCCGCTGGTTTTGCTGCATTCCTTTGTGCCTCATAGGGCACTGTCTGTCCCTGCGGATCCCCGTCTCCCCAGTGCTGCAGTGAAAAAACAGACTCCACTCCGCCAGCTCTGTTGCGTTCCCGGTTCTGCCTCGCCCGGAATCAGACCATAATCTGCTGTTATTTCCCGAGCACAGAGCACTTTCGTGCTGGGGTATTTGCTTTCAATGGTTCAGCTCTGCGGGCTCCCCCCCCCTCTGCCCCATCCCTGTCTCTGGGGGTAAGCCTCCGGTTGCTCTTACTTGTTTCTACCTTTTTGTCGATGGTCCTTGTCTCCCGTGGTGATCCAGAGGCGCAAAATATCACATTTCAGGCTGATTTCATGGGTGCTCACAGTGTTCCTGTAGTGTTTTTTTTTTTTTTTTTTTTTTTTTTTTTTGCAGGAATTGAGCTCACTTCAGGGAACTCCCCGAAATGCGGTCACCTGGCCTTCTGCCATCTTCCAAAAAAACCCCCCAGGCTCGGTATCTTCCTTAGTCCCCCTTCTCCTAGTTCTGTACCCTCATCTCCCCAGGAAGATATTCTTACGTGGGGACAGTTAGCAACAGCTTAGCTCTATATGGATGGAAGTAACTGTTAACTACCAAAGTATATCCCACTAAACTCAAACCAGATATATCCTCAACTTCTCTTTAGTTGGATCCCCAGAGCTGGTGTTCACTTACACATAACTGGCAGGAGAACTAGGAGGAGAAGCCAGAGTGGAAGTGACAATGGTCTTAACCAGTTGCAGCTCAAATATCTTTCTTTTGCAAATTTTACAAAAGTATGCCCATGTAAACCCATTACTGGGGCCTGTCCCAGGGCCTGGCAGGGTCTATGTAGGTGAAAGCCCTGAAGACTAAGATTTGATTCATGCTAAATACTCCTCTGCCCTTACCTGTCCTTAATGAGGAGCATTTCTTCCAGCCTGGAATGCTTTTTCATCATCTATTTAGTCTGGAAAGAATTCCTCTCTCCTCCTGTCCTTGAAATCCTCTTACAGGTACTCCTCAGCTCTGGCCTTGAGCTTCCTCATCTCTCTACTGACACCACCTCTGTGAGGCTGTCAGTAAATTCTGAATCATAGCAACTCTTTCTGGGCTATTTTACCAGCCCTCCCCACTGTATATTACCCTGTTGAGAGTTTTCCCTTCTGGAAACACCTCCTGTGGCTTCTGTGGTGTAACCCTTACCACTCACCTGCTCTGATCGCCTCTCTCACTGCTCTGTTGTATATCTGCTCCTAACTGGTGGTGTTCTCACAGGTTCCATCCTTTCCAAGCTTGCGGTCTACACAGAGCCCCAAAGCCATGGCATCCACTCCCATGATGGCAGCTGTACTCCTGTGCTCTGACTCCTGAAGCTAGGTCTAAGCCTGGGCCTCTGTAACCACCTACCCATTTGTGGCTGTCTTTCCCTAGACTGTGGACTTGAGGCAGGGATGATATATTACTTAAGTCTGCATCCCCAGTACCTAGCAGGTAGTTAATACATGTCTGTGTGAATGCAACTAGGGAGTTCTGGCTAGTGAGACCTCAGTTACATGGTAAGTTGGGCTGCTCAGCCCTGTATGAAGTACTGTACACAGAGCAGAAAACACAGCCATTCCACCCAGTGACTTTTAGTCATCCCACTTAACTCTTTGTCAGAGAAGGGAAGCCATAACACAGGAAGAAATGAAAATAAAAGAAACCACCAGTAGATCAGTTCTATTTCACATGGAGATCAAAATAAAGACTACAGCATTTTCATTAGAAACCACCTTCTATGGTCTTCCATTCTGAGAGATTCTGAAAAATTCATTTAGCAGTCTGGCGAATGAAGACAAAGAAATGTAGAATTTCTTTAAAAATTTTTTTCCCTATTAATTTACAGTTGACAACAACGTCAGTTTTTCATAGCCTGACATAGAAAATTGTATGGTATTTCTTTGTGTAACTAATAAAGTAAATTATTTCATCTGTTTTGAAAATATTTTCTCCTTGAAGTCTGATTATATGCCTAGGCTCTGTTTAAACACAAGTTGCAAAAAGAAAAATTATACTTAAGAAATCCTCATCCCTGGGGGTGACTGGGTAGCTCAGTTGTTAAGCTCTGCCTTCAGCTCAGGTCATGATCTCAGTCCTGGATCCAGGCCTGCATCAGGCTCTATGCTCAGTGGGGAGCCTGCTTCCTCTTCTTTCTCTGCCTGCCTCTCTCCCTATTTGAGATCTCTCTCTCTGTCAAATAAATAAATAAAATCTTAAAAAAAAAAAAAAAGAATGGTGCTGGTAGCTTCAGCCTCACAGCCTAACTCTCTCAAAGAGTAAGTGCCTTTCTACTTACTGGATAAAGGAAAATTCCTGGGATTCAGCTGCATGAAACAGACTTAGATCACTTCCTGCTGGAACATTTAGCATTACTTTTGCCTCATGCTGCTCCCTTTGGTGGTTTGGAAACATCTGAGTAATTATAACTGGAGAGTTTAAGGTTGGTCTACCTATCTGCCTCACTTTGAGCATCTCTGAGTTTGAGTTCTACCTTAGACCAGAATGCTGTCTGCTTGTTTTTTTGCCATAGGTGAATTTCTAGTAAAATCTAGATGGTGGAACAGGGCACAGATGGCTCGAATGAGGCAGTGGATAGGTGTCAACACAAGATGTCAGTTTGTTTATTGACTACATCTACTAATAGCCATTATTATGACTGTTAAAGTGTTCATAGTTCTCATTTTTCTCTTCTTTTTAAAAATTTATTTAAATTCAATTAGCCAACATATAGTACATTGTTAGTTTTTTTTTTAAAGAAATTATCTTTTTTTTTTTAAGATTTTATTTATTTATTTGACGGAGATACAGTGAGAGAGGGAAGACAAGCAGGAGGAGTGGGAGAGGGAGAAGCAGGCACCCTGCCGATGAGGGAGCCAGATGTCAGGCTCGATCCCAGGATTGTGGGATCATGACCTGAGCCAAAGTCAGATGCTTTGATGTAGTGTTCAGTGATTCATTACTTACATCTGATACCCAATGCTCATCACATCACATGCTCTCCTTAATATCCATCATCCAGTTACTCTATCTCCCCACTCACCTCTCCTTCTGCAATCCTCAGTTTCTCATTTTTATCATCTATCTTCATGACCAATTGTTGACTTGTTTATATCTGCCTCTGGGTCCAGCCCAACTGAAATCATAGCAATACACCACGTGTTGTTTGCTGCAGGAGTTCTGTTCCCAGTACTTCTTACTGTTGGGACATTCTTCTCCAGGTTGATCTTTCTTTGGCCGTCCTTCAGTTGGGAGGGGTGGGATGTCCTTATCAAGGGCCAGGGCTTTACATTTAGAGACCTCGGTTTGAGTCCTGACTTGGCTGTTTACAAGCTGTGCTACCATGTTTTCTCTGAATTGTAGTTTCTTATTAAATGGAGCTTTTAGTACCTGCCTCCTAGGAACTATAGTTACAATGTCCTTCAAATGCAGAAACCAGATCTGAACATCGTACTTCAGATAACCTAATTAGCTCACCATCTTCTGAACTCTTGTAATAATATATCTTAATCTGTAATAAATATTTTTTCAGGTGGGGGGAGAGGTAGCCACATCATACTGTTCACTTGAATTGGTCTTATAATGAAAAAAATCTTCCCAGTTCTTTCACACCATCTGCTAATAAACCACATCCCTCCTATTCTGTACTCATTCCGCTGAAAATTTGTATTTAAACATTTGGTTTCACATTGATGCCTATAATATTGTTTTGTTACACTTTTACCTGCCCAGTCTTTTTGAATCTTTTGTTTCATCCAATAGATCAGTTGGATATGCACTGTCTTGGGTGATAGATTTGCCCCCCTGAGTAAACAGGCTGTCTGTTCTGTTACTCAAGACATTGAAAAAACCCAGTATAACTGTTTATTTAGCCAACTGTGAGTGCTTCTAATTGTTCTAATTATCAACCCACATAGCTTCAGTTTCTCCTCCTGGATGTCATGAAAGTCTTTTTCAAATACTTTGTTAAAAATCTTAGCCTCTTTGTGATCTACATTATTATAACTTTATCAAAAAAGAAAATGAAGCTCCCCTCACTTTTATATCATCAGTAGTCTCTTGGTCAGGCAGAAGCCCTGAGAGGCAGGCCCATTTTTTACTTGTGAATAATATTGTTGCTGATGTGTAAGAGTTCGTGTTATTGGGTGCCTAGGTGGCTCAGAGGGTTAAGCCTCTGTCTTCAGCTCGGATCATGATCTCAGCGTCCTGGGATTGAGGCCCACATAGGGCTCTCTGCTCAACAGGGAGCCTGCTTCCTCCTCTCTCTCCGCCTGCTCTCTGCCTACTTGTGATCTCTCTCTGTCAAATAAATACAATCTTAAAAAAAAGTGTGTTATTACTCTTTTTTTGCCAACGCATGGTATTATCAGAAGTCATTTTTGTCAATTTTCTGAGGCAAAATGGTTTCATATTATCATTAGAAGTCTTGGGGTGCCTGGGTGGCTCAGTCGTTAAGTATCTGCCTTTGGCTCAGGTCATGATCCTAGAGTCCTGGGATTGAGCCCTGCATCAGGCTCCTTGCTCAGCGGAAAGCCTACTTCTCCTTCTCTCACTTTGCCTGCTTGTGTTCCCTTTCTAGCTGTGTTTCTCTCTGTCAAATAAAATCTAAAAAAAAGTCCTTAATTATTGCTGAGATTGAGCATGTTTTCATATTGATGGTTTAGATTTTCTTTCCTTTTTTTGTTTTTTTTTTTTTGTTTTTTTGCCTGTTTGTATTTTTTTGGCCTTTTTTTGAACTTTAATTTTTTAACAATTGTAAAATGTCTCTTTTCATGGATAGAGTATGATTTATTTAACAGTGTCCTAATAATTAGTTTATTACTGACATTTTTAATAAAAGGTATTTATTTGAGAGAGCGAGCATGTGAGTGGGGAAGGACAGAGGGGGAAGGAAAAAGAATCTGTAGCAAACTCCGCACCGAGCATGGAGCCTGATGTGGGGCTCAATCCCATGACCATGAGATGCAATCAACAGTCAGAATCTTAACTGACCAGGTCCCCTGGTTATTACCCATTTTTATTTCCTACTATAAACACTGATTTTACTTGTGATTTGCTTAGTATATTTACAGATACAATGCTAGGAGATAAATTATTGATCAAAAAGTATGTGCATTTTTTTAAGATTTATTTATTTGACAGAGAGAGAGAGTGCAAGAAGGAGGGGCAGAGGAGGGAGAGTCTTATGCAGACTCTTTCTTGAGTGTGGAGCCCAACATGGGGCCAGATCTCATGACCCTGAGATCATGACCTGAGATGAAACCAAGAGTTCAACACTTAACTGACTGCACCAACAAGCTGCACCTGTATTTTTTATTTCAATGAATATTGCTGAACAACCTTCCAAAAAGGTTGTCCCAGTTTATACTCTTCCTTCAACAAGACACTTCCACTGGGATCAGGAACATGCTGTCTGTGTCTTCAGCTGACTAGGCCATTTGTACAATAAGCCTTTAGCATCATCTGTGGTATCAGTTGTTATTTCTCCTCTTTCATTTGTGATTTTGTTTGCTTGAGACCCCACTCTTTTTTTTTTTTTTTTTTTTATGAGTCTGGCTAGAGGTTTATCAATTTTGTTGATTTTTTTAAGAATTTATTTTTTTTAAATCGCTGAACTCCTGAAACTAATAACACACAATGTGTTAATTGAATTTAAATAAAATAAATATATAAAAATAAAAAATAAATTTCTTTTTTAAAAATATATTTTTAAAGATTGTATTTTTAAGAAATTTCTCTAGCCAACATGGGCTCAAACTTAAATCCTAAAATCAAGAGTTGCATGTTCTACTGATTAAGCTAGCCAGATGCCCCAATTTTGTTAATCTTTTCAAGGAACCAGCTCCTGTTTTCATTGATTTGTTCTATTAGTTTTTTTTGGCTTTTATATGATTTATTTCTGCTCTGAAATTCATTATATCCTTCCTTCTGCTTGGTTTGGGGTTTTATTTGTTCTCTGTCTCCTTTAGATATGTGTAAGGTTGTGGTGTCACTTCTTACTTGATAGTACTTCCTAAGTAAATTAACTTAACATGTCAAATAAACCTAATTTATTTCTCTTCTTATGAGAACAAATATTTTTAGATATATCAGAGACCTTCTGAAAAATTCCAAAGTTAATTTAAGGTCAGAAAGATTTCATTTAGGATTTGATTTTTGGGAATATTTTGTCAAAAATATCAAAATGGTTTAATATACTTGATTAAATAGGATCATAGGTCACTGTGAAATGATACTTATCCTTTTATTTATTTATTTTCAGTGTTCCAAGATTCATTGTTTATGCCCCACACCCAGTGCTCCATGCAATACGTGCCCTCAGTACTCACCACAAGGCTCTTCCATTCCCCCCACCCCCTTCCTTCCAAGACCCTCAGTTTGTTTCTGAGTCCAAAATCTCTCATGTTTGGTCTCCCTCCCCAATTTACCCTACTTCCCATTTCCTTTCCTTCTCCTACTGTCCTCTATATCATTCCTTAGGCACCACAAGTAAGTGAAACCATGTGATACTTGACTTTCTCTACTTGGCTTATTTCACTCAGCATAATATCTTCCAATCTGGTCCATGTTGCTACAAAAGTTGGGTATTCACCCTTTCTGATGGAGGCGTAATATTCCATTGTATATATGTACCACATCTTCTTTATCCATTCGTCTGTTGAAGGGCACCTTGGCTCTTTCCACAGTTTGGCGATTGTGGCCATTTCTGTGATGAACATTGGGGTACATATGGCCCTTCTTTTCACTACATCTGTGTCTTTGGGGTAAATACCCAGTAGTGCAATGGCAGGGTCATAGGGTAGCTCTATTTTTAATTTTTTAAGGAATCTCCACACTATTTTCCAAAGCGGCTGCACCAGTTTACATTCCCACCAACAGTGTAAGAGGGTTCCCCTTTCTCCACAGCCACTCCAATACTTGTTGTTTCCTGACTTGTTAATTTTGTCCATTGTGACTGGTGTAAGGTGGATCTCAGTGTGGTTTTGGTTTGAATTTCCCTGATAGCTAGTGATGATGAACATTTTTTCATGTGTCTGTTAGCCATTTGTATGTCTTCTATGGAACAGTGCCTCTTCATGTCTCTTGCCCATTTTTTGATGTGATCATCTTCTTTTTGGATGTTGAGTTTGAGTAGTTCTTTATAGATCTTGGATATCAGCCCTTTGTCTATAGTGTCATTTGCATATATCCTCTCCCCCGTTGGTTGCCTCTTTGTTTTGTTGACTGTTTGCTTTGCTGTGCAGAGGTTTTTATTTTGATGAAGTCCCAAAGTTCGTTTTTGCTGTTGTGTCCTTTGCCTTTGGATTCATGTCTTGAAAGAAGTTGCTGTGGCCGATGTCAAAGAGATTACTGCCTATATTCTTTTCCAGGATTTTGATGGATTCCTGCCTCACGTTGAGGTCTTTCATCCATTTCGAGTTTGCCTTTGTGTGTGGTGTAAGAGAATGGTCTAGTTTCATTATTCTATACGTAGCTGTCCAATTTTCCCAGCACCATTTATTGAAGAGATTGTCTTTTTTCCACTGGATATTTTTTTCCTGCTTTGTCAAAGATGATTGCCCATAGATTTGTGGGTCCATATCTGTACTCTCTACTCTGTTCCATTGGTCTATTTGTTTTTGTGCCAGTACCATGCTGTCTTGGTGATCACAGCTTTGTAATAAAACCTGAAATCAGATAACATGATGCCCCCAGCTTTGTTTCTCTTTTTCAACATTTCCTTAGAAATTTGGGGTCTTTTTTGGTTTCATATAAATTTTAGGATTGTTTGTTCCAGTGCTTTGAAAAATGTTGGTGAAATTTTGATCGGGATGGAATTGAAAGTATAGATTCCTCTGGGCAGTATAGACATTTTAACAATGTTTATTCTTCCGATCCATGAGGATGGAATGTGCTTCCATCTTTTTGTGTCATCTTCAATTTCTTTCATGAGTCTTCTGTAGTTCCTTGAATATAGACTCCTAACTTCTTTGGTTAGGTTTATTCCTAGGTATCTTATGGGTTTTGGTGCTATAGTAAATTGAATCAATTCTCTGATTTCCCTTTCTATGTTTTCATTGTTAGTGTATAAGAATGCAACTGATTTCTGTGCATTGATTTTTGTATCCTGCCACATTACTGAATTGTGTATAAGTTCTAGTAGTTTGGGGGTAGAGTCTTTCGGGTTTTCCACATAGAGTATCATGTCAGCTGTGAAGAGAGAGAGTTTGACTTCCTTTTTGCCAAGCTGGATACCTTTTATTTCTTTCTGTTTTCTGATTGCTGTTGCTAGGACTTCTAACACTGTGTTGAACAATAGTGGTGAGAGTGGGCATCCTTGTCTTGTTCCTGATCCACCCTTGCATCCCTGGGATAAATCCCACCTGGTCATGGTGGATAATCTTTTTAATGTACTGTTGGATCCTGTTAGCAAGGATCTTGTAAAGAATCTTGGCATCCACATTCATCAGAGATACTGGTCTGAAGTTCTCCTTTTTGGTGGGGCCTTCGTCTGGTTTGGGGATTAGAGTAATGCTGGCTTCATAGAAAGAGTCTGGAAGTTTTCCTTCTGTTTCTATTTTTTGAAACAGCTTTAGGAGAATAGGTGTTAATTTCTTCTTTGGATGTTTGGTAGAATTCCCCAGGGAATCTGTCAGGTCCTGGGCTCTTGTTTTTTGGGAGGTTTTTGATCACTGCTTCCATGTTGTTATTAGATGTTGGTCTATTCAGGTTGTCAATTTCTTCCTGTTTCAGTCTTGGAAGTTTATAGGATTCCAGGAGTGCATCCATCTCTTCTAGGTTGTTAAGCTTATTGGCATATAACTGTTGATAGTAATTTCTGATGATTGTTTCTATTACCTTGGTGTTGTGCTCGCTGTCCTTTCATTCATAATTTTATTAATTTGGGTCTTCTCCCTTTTCTTTTGATTAGTTTGGCCAATGGTTTATCGATCTTATTCTTTCAAAGAACCAGCTTTTAGTTTCGTTGATGTATTCTACTGTGTCTCTAGTTTCTCATTCATTGATCTCTGTCTAATCTTAATTGTTTCCCATCTCGTGTGTGGGGTTGGTTTAATTTGTTGTTGATTTTCCAGTTTTTTAAGGTGTAAACGAGAGTTGGTGTATTTGGGATTTTTCCAATTTTTTTTTTTGTGAGGCTTGGCTAGCTATGTATTTCCCCCTTAGGAGTGCCTTTGCTGTATCCCATAGGTTTTGCATTGATGTATCCTCATTCTCATTGGCTTCCATGAAGTGTTTAAGTTCTTCTTTGATTTCCTGGTTGATGCAGAGATTCTTGAGCAGGATCGTCTTTAGCTTCCAAGTGTTTGATATTCTTCTGAACTTTTTGTTGTGGTTGAGTTCCAGTTTCAAAGCATTGTGGTCAGAGAATATACAGGGAATAATCTCAGTCTTTTGGTATCGGTTGAGCCCTGATTTGTGACCTAGTATGTGGTCTCTTCTGGAGAAAGTTCCATATGCACTTGAGAAGAATGAATATTCTGCTGTTTTAGGGTGCATTGTTCTGAATATATGAGATCCATCTGATCCAATTTGTCATTGAAAGCTCTTGTTTCTTTGTTGATTTTCTGTTTAGATGATCTGTCCATTGCTGAGAGTGGTGTGCTAAGATCTCCTACAATTAATGTATTTGTATCAATATGACTCTTTATTTTACTTAACAGTTGGCTTATGTAGTGGCTGCTTCCATGTTGGGGGCATTGAATATTTATAATTGTTACATCTTCTTGGTATATAGACCCTTTGAGAATGATGTAGTGTCCTTCTGTGTCTCTGACTACAGTCTTTGGATTAAAATCTAATTTGTCCGATATGAGAATCACTCCCCCGGCTTTGTTTTGCGGTCCCTTGGCATGAAAGATGGTTTTCCATCCCCTCACTCTAAATCTGAAAGTGTCTTTAGATTCAAAATGTGTCTCTTGTAAACAGCATATGGACGGGTCCTGTCATTTTATCCAGTCTGCAACCCTTTGCCTTTCATTGGAGCATTTAGGCCATTCACATTGAGAATGATTATTGATAGATATGTTTTTATTGACATCATGTTGCCTGTGAAGTTCATGTTTCTATAGATTACCTCTGTAAATTTCTGTTCTGTGACACTCTTGGGTTTGTTTCTCTTTTATAGAACCCCCCCTTATTATTTCTTGTAGTGCTGGCTTCTTGGTGGTAATCTTTTAGACCTTGCCGGTCCTGGAAGCTCTTTATCTCTCCTTCCATTTTGAAAGTCAACCTTGCTGGATACATTATCCTTGGTTGCATATTTTTTTGATGTAATTTCCTGAATATGTCTTGCCAGCCCTCTCTGGCTTGCCAGGTTTCTGTGGATAGGTCTGACGTTATTATGATGGTCTTCCCTCTGTACGGGATCGCTTCCCCCAGCTGCCCTTAATACATATTCTTTGATATTATGATTCATGAATTTCACAATTATGTGTCTGGAGGTTTTTCTAACCTCATTGATCTTGAGGGGTGTTCTCTCTGTTTCTTGGACACGAACACTTATGTCATTCCCACATTAAGGAAATTTTCATCCATGATTTGCTCAACTATATCTTCTAAGCTTCTCTCTCTCAGCTCCCTCGGGGATTCCAATAAGTCTGACATTGGAGCGTTTCATGGCATCATTCATTTCCCTGATTCTATTTTCATGGGATTTTACTGTTTGTTCCAAGACTTTCTTGTTCCTCCTTCTCAGTCCATCTGTCTTCTAAATCACTAATATGATCTTCAGCTTCACCTACCTAGCTGTTAGTGTACTTAAATTAGATTGCATCTTATTAGTAGCCTTTTTAACTTCTGCCAGTTCGGCTTTTACTTCAGTCCTTAGAGCTTCTATCTTGCCACTAATGTTCTTTTCCAACTTAGTCATTGCTTGGATGATTGCTACCCTGAATTCCATTTCTGTCATATTGTTTATGTTCATTTCCAGTAGTTCTGTGACAGGGGTTGCAGTCTCTGGGTTTTTCTTCTGTTGGTTGTTCCTCCTCTGAGTCATTTTGGCAAGGGGTAGTTGTGGGGATCTATAATAGCTGAATATATCAACCTCTATCCATGTGAGTTGCACGTTGGAAGGTTTTGGAGCCACCAGAAGTCACCACCGAAAAGGAAGAAGAAAAAAGAGAGAGAAAAAGAGAGGAAGCAAGAAAAAACTTGGCCTAAATGGGCCCCACTCGTAGGGTTTATATGGTACAAAACCACAAGAGAGTAAAGAAAAAGACCGTCAAAAGTAAAAGGAAGTTGAATAGATCAAAAAGCTAAACCCAACCCAAATGACCCCTAAGACCAGTATTTATATATTACAAAGGCAAAAACAATTACACAGAAACACTGACAGAAGAATAGGATGGGAAGGTGAGTGTGAACCCTCGTTGTGGGCAAGGAAAGTATTTCAGATCCTCCTGGGTTTGCCTTTTTATTATTGTTAGAGGAGTCCACTTTCTAGAGCTATAGGGAAATTAAAACTGGTTTATACATGGGGTAGTATTAATAGGAATGAAGGATTACTTTGAAGCTTATAACTATATGTATATTTAAAAGAAAAAAGAATAAAGGAAAGAGAAAAAAACCAAAAAACCAAAAAACCAAAAAAACAGAAGCAGCAACAACAACGAAAAACAGAGGTATGTTTGAAGAGAGTTGAAGGTAAAAAGTTATTATGGAGTGTTGTATTAAGTATCACTTTGTAATAATAAGTGGGTTAAAAAATAAAAGATCAAAAACTGTGAGAATGAATTTAAAATTTAAAGTGAAAACTTAAAAAATAAAAATTAGAAAAAGTTAAAAAGAAAAGAAAAGTAAAAGCTGTATCTATAATATGTACAGCTTTTGGGGTAGTACCAGAAGTTTAATATATCGCTTTTTCCCCAATGTTGGGATTTTACAGTTTTGTGGAGACCCTTTGGTGTTGCTCTCTTGTTCTTCTGGCTTTTCTGGGGGCGGGGCCTGCCGTGCTGTTTTTCACTCAGTGTTACCTGGGCTGAGTCTCTCCGCCCCCTTCCTAGGGGCTGGGCTCCATGGCAACCAGGTTTTTCAGGCTTTTGTTCTCTGGAGGATTTGTTCTTTTGAGGCTTTTTGCAGCTTTTCAGAAAATGAGGCCAGAGCAAGATGTCTGCGCCCAGACCTCTGTCTCAGAGAGGCCTCAGCTAGTTTCCCTCTGGATGGTGCGGGGCACACGGACTCTCTCTGTATTTTCCCCTTTATCTCGCCACTTCTCTCAGGCAGTGTGCACCCGCAGCCGCTGGTCAGAATGGCACCCGAAGCCCCCGCTTGTGGGTTCCCTCACCCGGCACCGGGGAGCACTTTCTCTCCCTGGCCAGAGCCCAGCTTTATATTCCTGCCAATGGTGGTCAGCTTTCCCTGGTTGCCTCTTAAGACCCTCTGTTTTTGGTGCTGCTTCCCCAGCACGGAGCACTTTCATACTGGGGTATTGCTTTCCAGTGGGTCGCTTCTGTGGACTCCTTCCCCCG
The DNA here is from genome assembly GCA_004023965.1 of Spilogale gracilis. NCBI lineage: Eukaryota > Metazoa > Chordata > Mammalia > Carnivora > Mephitidae > Spilogale > Spilogale gracilis. The sequence continues at coordinate 12,892 of PITA01005194.1, read as the reverse complement.
GGCCTTTGTCTTTGGATATCACTCTGAGCATTCCCACTCCACTTTACCTCTTTGCTGATGCTCGTCTTCCCCGTAGAGATCCAGAAGTGTGTAATCTTACATTTCAGGCTGATTTCATGGGTGCTCACAGTGTTTTTGCAGGTATTTAGCACACATTAGGGAACCCTTTGAATGGGGACACCTACTTTTCTGCCATCTTGCCCCTCCTTCCTCTCGATACTTATCCTTTTAACCAAAATGACAGACTTCTCAGACAAATACAGAAAGTCACATAGCTATAAAACAAAACAAAACCAACAACTTTAGTTCTTAATTGAGAAGACTTAGTTTTCTTAAGTAATCAAAAACCTGATAAAGACAGCATGAAGCAAAGGGAATTATTTGATTAAACATAGATCTTTGTTTTCTTTTTTCTTTTTCTTTTTTTTTTTTTTTAGATCTTTGTTTTCTAGGCAGATTACTTAAAAGGTAAAGAAAACTTTTTTGCATTCTTATAAGTAGATCAGTAGTCCAAGAAAACATTGTTCTTGTAGCATAGGAAAGAAAATTAGATTCTTGCTTATATAAGTACCCTGTTGATAATAAAAGTCATTTTTAAAAATCCTTATAATAATAACAGTTCAGTTTTAGCTTGATTACACAAGATAAAATTCTTTTTTTCCCCTTTCTATCTTTCTCCAGCTTCCTATACCATTTTGTACTTTATGAAGTACAAGGCCATTTTCACTTTAGGACAAATTTATTTCCTTTTCCCTTAACAGGCATCTGCATACCTCATACCTTTCTTAACCAAAATTACATCCTATTTTCCTTGCATACAGAGTTTCCCCCCTTATTTACATTTATTATTAGAATTCTTAACCATTAATACCTTAATTTCTAATGAAAACGAAATATAAGCCATTTTGAACTGTCAGGACAGGACAGCATTTTTTAGAATGGCAAATTTATGAATATGTTTCAAAATTTCTAGGAAAGCACATTTTCTCATGGTAGAATCATGGTTGAATTTTTCAGTGTGGTACAAACATGTTTACTAATAGACCCAAATATTTTTAGTTCCCCTGAATAAGAGATTAAGACTATGTAAGCTTGTTTAGCAATTAATGTTTCAGTATTTTATCTTATTTGGAAATGACCTAGACATTTCATGAATTTCCATCATTTAACTTAGCAAAACACTGAGGGTATAAATTACCAAAGAGATTTGGGAACCTATTTAAGTAGACATATCATAACACATAATTGTTGAAAAGTTTACTTAACAGCTTTTACTTCACTTACATTTATTTAATGTATTTGTGTACTTGCTTTGGCAGCACATATATTTAATGTATTTGTTCTTCTATCTCCTTTAGATGCATGTAAGGTTATGGTGCCACTTCTTATTTGATAGTGCCTCCTATGGAATTTCACATGTCAAACTTAACTTAGTATTTAGATTACTCATGAAAATCTTGTGCGACATTAAAAGAGCTATCCCTTGGCTTATTTTTCTTGCTGACAAAATTTTTTTGCAACAGAGATAATATGAGCTTATTTGGCTTATAAACCTAGGTACAATAAAGGTGGTATATCCCCTTGTATTTAATAACTCTGAAGACATGCCTATTTTAATTAAATCAACAAACTTTCTTATTTACCAAAGATTCTCCTAGGTATGTAAACCTGAAAAACATTTGAGTTAGTTTCTATTACATTTCTGAGAGTTTAGAAGTATTTAATTTGATACGTGTTTTTCTTTAAGCCAGTTAGATGGAGCTATTTTACAAATTAAATTTGGCAGTACCATCCAGAAAAATCACCTATACACAGTATAAGTATATATATACATATAAATATGCAGACATATACATATACGTATACACATGCAGTCAGATTCACAGCCCCTGTAGCTTTCATTTTAAATTTTTAATCATGAATCAGGTACAACAATATAAAACTCAGCATTTTATAAATAACTCTTTAATCCAAATTGTGTCCAGCAAAAAGAATAAGTTAAGGTTACCCAATCTAGTGGCTAAAAACTTTTTTACTAATACTTATGGAGAAGATTTTTAAGATTTGTATTTGTCTTTGACCAGTAACCTTAGAAGGCTAGATTAAGGTGGGATAGATCTTGGGCAAGAGATCTTTTATAGCACTTTGGTTTTGTTTGTTTGTTTTAAAAAAGATTTTATTTATTTATTTGACAGAGAGAAACACAGCTAGAGAGGGAACAGAAGCAGGGGGAGTGAGAGGGGGGAGAAACAGGCTTCCTATTGAGCAGGTAGCCTGAAGTACGGCTAGATCCTGGGACTCTGGGATCATGACCTGAGCTGAAGGCAGATGCGTAACGATGACGCTTAATGATTGAGCTGCCCAGGCACCCCAGCATTTTGTATTTTAAAAGGATTCTCCATCCATCGTTGTTCTTTAGTGTCAGGGGATTGTGGGCAGTTTTAATTACCACCTGGGTGTTTACATTTCAGAGACATGGCAAAATTTACACTTTCAAGAGAGAACATTTTTTCTTAGGAGTTTTAGTATCTTTTGGATGATTCTGGCAGTCTCAATTAAAATGTGGTAGTGCCAGACAATAATTAGGGGGAGAGCCTTATAAAGAATAGTTCTCTGGGCTCAGGGTCAAATCGGGTCTCTTCAGGGTTGGAAATGAAGAGGGGGTCATTTGGATCACTATGGTCATGGAAATGGTCAACTTTTTGAACCATGCCTGTTCTATGCACCAGGAGATGGGCCTCATCTAATGTTCCAGTTTACTGTGAGCCTTAGCAGTGATCATTATGAAGGAAGGATGGGCAAAGCCCCAGGCAATAAATATTCAGGTGAGGAGAGGGCCCTGGTCCAAATATTGGTAGCTCTGGGGGCCTTTTCCTTCCTTTCCCCCTCTTCATCCTCCCTAGAGGCCTTGATTACCCTCTCAAGTTTTCCTTTGGTGGTAGGGACATCTTGTGAGGCATATTTTTTCATTCTGCTCCATTCATGGGAAAGCCAAGGAGGCTCAGGATCTATGGTATCCCAGAGGAAATGAGCATAAAGCCCAAGTGGGGCTTTAAGAAAATTATGGATTTTAGGGTCTTTAGAGATACCTGCCAGTTGATAGATTTTGCCTGCCTGTCATGATGGACCGTTCAGAGCCCATTGCAAACAAGCAAAAAAAAATCCCTGCAATAGCCAGTAGCTCCCTTCTGTCCTTCCTGCTACATGAAATCTTTAAGAAAGCTTTGAATTTCAGATAAAATAGTTTTTGATCTGTTTCAGCTTCTTGATTTTCTTCCATTAATCTTATATGTTGTTGCTGGAAAATTTGGGGTGATGTCACTTTCCTTTACAAGGTGTCCCAAGAGGCCTCTCTGGGATTCATATAAACCTCTCCCTGCTTTATTTTGCTTTCCACTTGCATGATAAATTTTTCTATCATTTCACTTTGAGCCCGTGTCTGTCTTTGAATCAGAAGTGAGTCTCTTGTAAGCAGCTTATAGTTGAGGCTTGTTTTTAAATCCATCTAGCCATTCTGTATATTTTGATTGGTGAATTCAATCCATTTATATTTAGAGCAAGTTTTGATATATATGAACTTACTCTTACCATCTTATTGCTGTTTTGTAGTTCTCTTCCATTTTTCTCTATTTTTGTCTGTCTTTGTAAATTGGTGTTGTTTTGGCAGTGATATGCTTTATTTCCCCTTTTCCTTATCTTTTTATGAATGTAGTTTGGGTTTTTGCTTTGTAGTTACCAAGAGGCTTACATGAAACATTTTACAGATACAATAGTCCATTTTAAGCTGTTAGGAATTTTGCATACAAAAACGTCACCCTTTACTCTCTCCTTTTATGTATTTGATGTCATAATTTACTTTTTATATTGTGTATTTATTTTCAAGTCATAGTAGCTGCAGTTATTTTTTAATATTCTCTTTAACCTTTATACTGTAGTTAAGTGGTTAACACATTATCCTATTACAGAATTAGTTTTCTAAATCTGACTCTGTTTACCTTTGCCAGTGTGTTGTATATGCTCATATGTTTTCATATCACTATTTAGCTAGCATCTTTCTCTTTTAGTCTGAAGAACTCCTTCAGCTTTTGTTTGGGAAAGTTTTTCAAATACATAAATATATACGTGTGTATATATATATAATACTTGCATTTATTTTGTATGTTATGTATGAAATACATAAAGGGTAACTTTGGATAAATTATTGTTGGCTAGCAATTTTTTCTTTCGACACTTTGAATATGTCATTCCACTCTCCTTGCCTGTAGGAGTTTCTGCTGAGAAATTCACTGACAGGATAATGGTTTATTTCTTCTTTTCTTTTTTCTTTTCTTTTCTCTCTTTCTTTCCTTTATTTTCTTTCCTCCCTCTCTCTCTCTCTCTCTCTCTCTCTCTCTCTCTCTCTCTCTCTCTTTTGTAAGTTACAATCTTTTTTCCCCTCTGGCAGCCTTTGGGATTCTCTTTACCTTTGATTTTTGGCATTCTCCTTATAATATGTCTTGGAGCGGGCCTTTTTGCATTGAGATAACTAGGGTGATCTAGTAGCTTCATGAACTCAGATGTCCCTGTCTATAAAATAAACATTCAGAACCCCAGTTATCTAATATCTGTGTTTGATGAAGTCCCACGCATCATGTATTGTCTCTTTGTTCTTTCATTTTCCTTCTCTGATGGGGCTGGCTTTTTTTTTTTTCAATGTTTTTTAGAAGATTTTATTTGTCAGAGAGAGAGAGGGAGAGCTCACAAGCGGGGAGGAGGGGCAGAGGGAGAGAGAGAAGGAGACTCTCCACTGAGCAAGGAGCTCAATGTGGGACTCAATCTTAGGACCCTGGGATCATAACATGAGCCAAAGGGAGATGCTTAACCAACTGAGCTGCCTAGGTGTTCCTGATGGGGCTGTTAGTACTTCCTATCCTCTAGTTTGCTTTATTCTGTCTTCCACTTGGTCTGCTCTGCTGTAGATGCTCTCCACTGCACTTCTCATTTAATTCATTGAATTCCTCAGCTCCAGAATATTTAGTTTTTTTTTTTATGATTTCTATCTCTTTAAGTTTCTTATTTTGTTCATGTATTATTTTACTGATGTTGTTGAATTGTCTGTTTTCTTGTAGCTCTTTGAGTTTCCTTAATTATTTAATTCATTAACCGCTGGGTCAGAAAATTCTATGCCTTTGATTATTATCTTTGTGATGGCATGCTTTCTTGATTCTTCATGTTCCTTATTGTTTTATGCTGCTTGTTTTGCATTTGAGGTACCCAGTATCTTCTCAGATCTGTACTAGCAGCTTTCAGATGGGATATATTATTCATTGGTTCTGTTAAATCTGGGGTTTTCCTCAACCTTGTATCAATACACTTGCCCCATACTTCTTGCTTGTGACAGAATTCTTAAGCATGTTTATCTTCCCCGGTTCTTGTAACTCACCAGACTGGCAGCTGGAAACCTCTCTTTAGTTTTCCAGAAGGTGGTGCTGTAGGTCAGTTTGTGGTTTTTTTCCTTGCTTACCAGGTCTGTTTTTCTGAGAGCACACCTTTTGCTGGATTCTTGACTCTGCACTCTAGAGCACACACTAGGAGCCAACTTCAGAGTTAGGGAGAGTGTGGGTGTAGCACTCAGGGTGTTGGGGGGTGCCCCTGGGCCACTGGGCAGGTCCTCAGGTCAGGTTCTCCCAGAGGCCGTGGGCAGGCTTCCTGCTCAAGTTCTGAGCACTGTCAGGAATCATAACCCTTTAATTAATGCCCTTTGGGATTAACCTGCCTCTTTTCCGAACTCCTGCCTCACACCTGTCTCGGAGGTCCCACCCCAGCACGCAGAGGGATTTCTCCAGCAACATCCAGCAGTGCTGGGAAGCTGAACCCTCACTCACTGTTCTTCCTTTATCCTGTGGGAGAGGTGGTAAGGGCTCTCTAGGTCAGTCCTGCACAGTGTTGCCTGGGAGGAGGGCTGCTGGTGCAGTTCTTACCTTACCACTAAAGACATGCTGAAATCCCCCTGGGAAGGCTGGACTTCTACAGCTGGACTTCTACAAAGTCTCTTTTGTTGTGGGTTTCTGTCCAAGTCAGCACGTTCTGTGTTTTCCAGACCACAGCCTAGAGGCGTTGGAGCAGACTCCCTGGCTCCTGCTGGTTTTGCAGTCTATGCCGATGTCTGTCTGCCTGTTACTGGCTGCACAGGTGGTGAGACTTCTTCTAGGTCCCTTGACATAAGGTGTTGGATCCCACAGAGGCTCTTTTCTTCATGGATAGATGCCTAATGAGTTGTTAAAAAATGGGACTAAAAAAAGAGGACATCTTATGCCATCATGATAGTGACATCAGTCCATGAACAGATTTAAATGTTCTTGCATGGATTAGCTTGACCTCTTGTGCCACTGTCCTTATCCATTACAGTAACATGCCCCAGATAGTTCTGGCTTCAGAATGAGAGTCACACGGAGCTGACCTACAGCCCGAAGTAGCCATACCTGCCTGTCCTTAGATCTGTGAGTGAAAAAAAGATGCCTTTTTTGTATGTCATTGAGATTTTGGGTTTGGTTTGTTACACAGCATTATCACAACAATATTTGACTAATAAGCTCTTAACTATTCTGTATTTTTTAAAGATTTTGTTTATTTTAGAGAGTGAAAGAGCACAAGTAGGGGAGGAGCAGAGGGAGAGGGACAAGTCAACTCTGTGCTGAGCATGGTGCACCATATACTCTCGGTCTCACGACCTTGAGACCACAACCTGAGTGAAAACCAAAAGTTGGATACTCAACGGACTGAGCCACCCAGGCACCCCTTTACTGTTACAGTTTATGTAAAATTACATATGTGTTTCTATGTATACAGAATTTCATAAGTGTATAGCATAATTAAAATTGTTTCACATTTTTTTCTTGTCCTTATTAGGTTGGCTACCCCTCTTTTTCTCCCCCAACTCTGTCCCAAGCCCGCTTTTCCTTTCCAGGTAATCCATGTTAACAATCTAGTTTATACCGATCTGGATCTATTATGTACTCATACACAATAACATGAACACATATATGAAGGAGTGCCATTCAAAATATGTAGCAACCAGTCCAGCACAGTATGAATCAACATTCAGCGTGGCTCTGTCAGTGTATGCTGGCTGAGTGTTGGCTCTGCGCGTGTGAGAGGAGTGTCTGTCACAATTTTTCTTTTTCTTTTTTAAAAGGACAATATTATATTTTTTGCCATGTTTTTTATACAACAATACATAATCCCTAAAATTCTAGCTGTGATACGGCTTTTATTCCTAATGGCTGTATAAATCATATTAGGTGGGGTAGATGTATCAACATTAATTCAATAGTACTATATTAACAGACTTTTCCTTTGTCGCCAATGTTTTTGTTACCATGAACAATACCATAGTTAACCTTCTTGAACATACATCATTATGTATTGATGTTTTTAATCTCTTAGGGCATCAAGGCCTGAGAATGGAACACTTGGATTGAATGATGAGTGGTAAATTTTCTTAGATGGTACCAGATAGCTTTTCAAAATTCTATGACAATTTATATTTTTGCCATCTAGATTAAAAAAAAAATCATTTCCCTACATCCTACCAAGCAGGAAGGACATGGTTTTCTGTTTTGTTTTTTTTTTTCCAACCTCATGGGTATAAAGTAATAATCTGCATTTCCCAAAACCACTAACGAACTCCTCCCCCTCTTCATGTGTTGGCTCTTTGTTATTTCTCCATACCTTTGCTCATTTCTCTGTTGTGTTGTTTGTATCCTTGCCAATGTGCAAGAGCATTTGCCTATTATAGATAATGACCCGATGCCTAGTTTGAAAAGGTTTTTTTCTTTACCTGGGACTTGTCCATTGATTTGATTTAGGTTATCTCTTGTCAAATCAAAATGTTGGTCTGGTCATGAGAATGCGCCTTCCTTCCCCATCTCTCTCTCTGTCATATGTCTCTGTACAATACCTCATATCCATGCCTCTGTTTCCCTTCCCCTCTTTCTGCCTTACCGTGTGTTTCCTAGTCTCTTTTTGTCTTGTTCTCTGTCTACTCCCTCTCACCTGACTGTTTACCCCTCACTTTTTCATGAACTCTGATTTTCAGTGCAGGAAGCTCTTTTTCTTACTTGTGTTGCTTACAAAGCCACGATAGACCCAGGAGGTGACCAGAGGCAGCACAATATGGGATAAAGCAATGTGTTTTCAAAATTGGCTGAATTTGGGATCCACTGAGGTTTTTTTTTTATATGGATTTTCTAGTCTGTCCTCTGAGAATCTGATTATGTATGTCTGAAGTAGGGTGCGATATACAAATGGCTCTTTATTTTAACCCCCCTCCAGGGTATATCTGTACGCTCTCAGGGCCAGATATCTGTGCAAATGGTAGGTCAGAGAGGCAAAAAAAAAAAAAAATGCTCCCCAGTTCAGGCAACTTGCTTGGGTGATGGAACAAGCAAGGGAGTTGCAGTCTCATAACCCTCAACAACTCCCAGCCCAGCACAAGACTGCATGAAGGACTCAGCATGGAGTAGAAACAATGAAGTTGGTCCCCTGCCTCCTGTTCCAAGATTTCAAATGGCAGAAAAGAGAAAGGCAAGGGGTAATTCAGCTCAAGGGTTACTGCAGTGTAGCAAATGAACGCTGGGGGACAGTGTGGCCCCATGTGGCTCAGAAGCCCTCTATCTCAAAATTGGGGTGGTTCCCAGCTTCCAGGAAAGCTCTGGTGGGTGAAAGGCTGTCCCACCACCTTTCTCCTCTCCCACTCTTTGTCCCTGTCCTACAGCACCTGGCTCTCAGATGATTAAAGTTCATATAACATTTACTGTGTGTAAATGATCTCATATTCAACACTGTCTGGGGTTATTTAATCTCCAGAGCAGTACAAGGTAGGCATGTTATTTCTGTTCCACCAAAGAGGAACCTGCAGCTTAGGATAGGAAGTTAATTAATTTCCTAGTGGGTATCAAAGCCAGGGTTTAGAGTCAAGCCTGTCTGACTTGAAGCCAAGTCTTCTTTGCATTCAACAATTGCTACTGTGTACAATTAACGTTTTATTCATCTGAGCGTATTAATAAAGGCTTATTTGCCAATTAATTTATTCATACATGCTGATCATTTTTCTTTTTCCTTTCTTTTTGAAACAAAGGAATCAGTCAGAATAACCGAGTTAGCTAAGAAATCTTAATGCCCATTGTTTGTTGGCATTTAACGGGAGACTAAAGAAAGAAAGAATGGCTGGTCATGGGGTTGCCCACTCCTCACAGGTAGATGACAACGTCACACTGAAAGTCTGCAGACCTAATGTTGGGTTTTATTTGGCTAACATAGATAAATTTTGGTGGATTTGGAGGGGACATCTTCCTGTAATTCATCACAGTCCCCACTTTTTCTTCTTTCCATTTTTGTGCCTCACTCACCTATGATCCCTGCCTGGCAAGTGTTGATGGCTGCTGACGGGACCTGGGGGGGCTACTATGAGAGACTTGCTGCCTTTGGGCCTGGAACCTCCCCCCACTCCCTCTCCCTTCCCTTGCTCTCCTTCACTGTTGCACATAGCTGGAGGTTCTCACACATGTGATGGGTGCATTCATGGGTCCGCTCTGCTGCTTCTGGCACCCAGGCTGCCTGGGCTGCTGGGGCTAAATTTAACTGCAGCTGCTCCATCAGAGGCTCTGGTATTTTCAGCCCTATGAACACTGGGTGGCTGAGCTGAAAGTTGCTGAGGGCTGCTGGCCAGGGCTCACCGAACCCACTGTTTTGGATTGAAATTAGCATCCGGGTTGTTCCAAGGGCTTGGTTTTCCACCACCCCTCCTTTTTTTTTCTTAATTGGAACTGAGAAGAAAAGAGAAAGCAGGAAGTGGTAGAGAGTAAGACAATACAAGATAGACCCTGGGGACCCTCTGAATTTGCTTGGTCATTTCTCCGTTCTTCACAACCGTCACTATTAGGACATGTGAGAACTGAGAGGTTGTGAGCTGGACGCCATCCTTTCCAGCTGAGCCCAGTGAAGCTGGTGGAGCTGGCCAGAGGCACTCCTGGTTGGTGGCCAGGAGGAGGGTATGGTCTGCATTGCATAATGACGGACTTCCTGCAGGCCTGTTTTTACCCTGCCTGCTACTCCTGAGTCACTCCAAAGAATTGCCAGCCTTGCTTCAGTGTTCTTCATGTGTCATCCAGTGTCCTGTCCTGACCTGAGTGTTATTGGACAGAGGGTATGTTCCCGAAAGCCTTGGCCTATAGCCCTCTGGAAGTTCCCAGCCAGCGTGTGCTGTGGGGTTGGTAGTCCCTCTGGCCAAGAGAGCAGATGTATGAGCAAAATCACAGGCTTTTAGTGGTAGTTAAAACTAGAAAAGGAAAAGGGGCCCAGAGAGGAGTTGGTGGCCTTCAGGGTGCAGGGAGGAGAGACACACAAAAATGGAGCATGTGGCTTCTCTGTGCTGAGGCCTGGGCAAGGGAGAGGCCTGCCAGATGGTGGGAATCACTCTGGCTGTTCTCAGCTGGTGCCCGTGGCTGTGAGATGTCCTTCCTCCTCTGAATCCAAGTGAAACCATATCTTCCCTCTTCTCTAACTCACACATCTCCACAGCAGGATTAATTCTGACTGCTTCTTGTGCCCAGCACCTGGCACTCAGGGTACATAGTAGGTGTCCACTAGAAGGTACCTCTAGCCCATGGCTCTCCTACTAGAAGCAGCTCTGGGATGCTCTGTTTTGATCTGCTCATGTTAACAAAAGGCAAGCTGCAGCTCTCCCCGGTGGTTGGTTTTCTCTCTGGCTTCCTGACCTCGCCTTGATGTCCTCTGCACCTTTCTCTTTGCCACGCTAGTTTGAACAAGAACTAGCAATCAGAGTTCTGCACCAGGCAAGTTTTAAACACTTTGCATATATTAACTCACTTAGACCTATCCTGCCTTGCATCAAGCTTCAGTGGGACTGTCTGTTTCTTGTCTGGCTCCTACCCCAGACTATGAACACCTGATGAAGGAGAATGTTTTTATCTCTTTTGATCCCAAGATCTAACCCAGAGCCTGGCGCACTAGAAGTTCAAACAGATATTTGTAGAATGAATGAAAGAACCAAAGCGCCATTTAAACGACTGTTTCCTGCCCTGCGTTTCGTAGACCTAATGTCTCTGGGGGGTTTGTGAGTACATGGTAGGAGACTCTAGCCTCTGGGGTGGTTGGGTGGGGACAGGCTGGGAGAGCCCAGTAACCCTTACTTGGCTAGGAACCCTCCAGGTTCCACCCATGTTTCCGCCCTAGCCGCCACCTCTTTCCCCGCCTCTGCCTCTGTGGCTGTGCGTACCTGAGGGCTGCCGTTTTTCTGCAGAGCAAACACACAGACTGTTCCGGAGACTGCGTGCAGCCTGACAGGCACGCCGGGCATCCCGCTGACAACCCCTGGCAGTGGTGGCAGCAGCCTCCTCAGCGATGAGCTAAAGGCGGGGAAGACAGTAAAGCCCCTCTTCTTCCTTACCCCTCCAGGGCCTCCGAAAATTGTCTGTGTGTTTGCTTGATGCCCAAGTATCACACAGTAGGTCTCTGAGCGGCCAGTGTTGGGAGGCTAATGAGAGAGAGCGAGTGTGTGTGTGTGCGCGCGCGCGCGTGTGTGCACACACACACACACACACACACACACCCCTGACATTCCCTGCAGCTGGGGAATGAGGTGCTAGGTCTTAAAGAGGGATCTGAGGGAGGCACCAGGGACACGTGCCACCAGACGCGTTTCACCCTAAAATGGCAAGAGAAGTGACTAAAGCCTGAAGCTGTCTGAGAAGCTGAAACGGGTGAAACAGAAATGGTGCTCAAGGTGTGGTCCTCCCATTGTAGCAGCAGAGCCTGGGAGCTTGTTAGAGGAGACGCATCCTCAGCCCCGCCGCAGACCCCTTGAGTCAGCTGCCCTGGGGCTGCTGGGACCCAGAAAAATCTGTTTTAACTACCCTCAGGTGATTCTGCTGTAGAGGAAAGCGGGAGAACCACCATTCCAGACTCTCGTTGGCAGGACTGACTCTGGACTTCAGAGAGTATTGACTGGGTTCTGGTCCATCTGGAGAACCAATCAGGCATGTCATTGATTGGACACTTATCCTTGTTTCCCTCTTCTCCACCCTGATGGACTCTCTGGACTGAGGATGAGAGCACTGATGAAGGACAAAATACAGAGCCAGTCATTATATGGCCCAAAGAAAAGAGAATCACAAGAGCGGTTTCTTATCCAAAAGGAGTACATCTGTTGGCTGCTAGTGTTTAGCAAAGGAAGAATATGTTAAACCTGTGTCCTGTGGTCTTTTTTCAGATGATAAAACAGTAGTAACTCATGGGTTAAATTACATATTGCCCCTTCCCCTCTACTTTCAATGCATATATTACTTAAAATTAACAATTTAGAAGCCTTGGGTATAAAAGATTATAGGCTAGCACAATGTATCATTCAACGAATACCTCCAAGATCTGAGTAGGACAAGGCGCTTATTTAAAAAACCTTTAGTTTAGATAGATTATTAATTTAAAAATCAACACTGGATCATTTATGTAAAATAATTTGGATCATTTTTTACATAAAATTATATCAGTTCGTATCCCCAGTTTTACCTCCTATCTGTTCAAGGCAGATCATTGATTTACTAACATTATAATTGTTCCAGTTCAGGAAGTTTGCCCCCAGTGGAAGGTCTCTTTTTGCTTGTTTTAATTAGCATGCTGCTTCTACTTCCCTTTATTTGCATATGCCTGGTATCCTTTGCCCACTCCTTTATTTGCAACTTTATTGTTTTGCATCTTTTTTTAATATAGTACATGACTTTTTTTTTAAAGATTTATATATATATTTTAGAGAGAGAGTGCAGGAGGGAGGGGCAGAGGGAGAGAGAAACTCAATCTGACTCCAAGCTGAGTGGGGAGCCTGACATGGGGCTCA
>PITA01005193.1:0-113573 GCA_004023965.1 Spilogale gracilis | reverse complement strand
TCACTAGCTATCAGGGAAATTCAAATCAAAACCACTCTAAGATACCACCTTACACCAGTCAGAATGGCCAAAATTAACAAGACAGAAAACAACAAGTGTTGGAGAGGCTGCGGAGAAAGGGGAACCCTCTTACACTGTTGGTGGGAATGTAAACTGGTACAGCCGCTTTGGAAAACAGTGTGGAGATTCCTCAAAAAATTAAAGATAGAGCTACCCTATGACCCTGCAATTGCTCTACTGGGCATTTACCCCAAAGATACGGATGTAGTGAAAAGAAGGGCCATATGCACCCCAATGTTCATCACAGCAATGGCCACAATCGCCAAACTGTGGAAAGAGCCAAGGTGCCCATAAACAGATGAATGGATAAAGAAGAGGTGGTACATATATACAATGGAATACTATGCCTCCGTCAGAAAGGATGAATATCCAACTTTTGTAGCAACATGGACTGGACTGGAAGAGATTATGTTGAGTGAAATAAGCCAAGAAGAGAAAGTCAAGTATCGCATGATTTCACTTACTTGCCGTGCATGAGGCGCAAACTGGAGGACAGTGGGAGAAGGAAAGCAAATGGGAACTAGGGTAATCTAGGGAGGGAAACAAAACAACAGAGACTTTGGACACAGAAACAAACTGAGGGACTTGGAGGGAGGGGTGTGGAGGGATGGGAGAGCCTGGTGGTGGGTACTGGGGACACCTAAAGCATGGAGCACTGGGTGTGGGGAATGGGGAATGAATCTTGAAACACTGGGAAAAAAAATTTTAGTAACAATTAAAAAAATAATAATAATAAAATAAATAAGCCAACAAGGCCCAGTAAAAAAAAAAAAAAAAAGAAAAAACGAAATAGAAAATACTGTGTGTTCCAGGCAAGTGGGGGGAGGGGTATCACCTAAGCTATAATAGATATTTACACTGAAATTTATATCCATGATTGGGGAAAACAGAAATATTGAGTGTAGACAACACCCTTTCAGCAAGGTTAATGAATTTTTTTAATCTGGATGTATAAATGTACTTAGAGCCACAGGATAGAGAAATGTGTGCTTCACCAAAAACAGGCATTGTCTGTAGCTCACCCATTTTCTCTTTAATGAAAGAGAAATCATAGACCCTGATTCTATAGGATCTATTTTACACCTTTATAAATTATCAATAGTTGATAACAATTCAAAATAATTCTTGTCTACTGGTATGAAAATTCTTCTTTCCAACAGAAGTTCAATGGGCGTTCCTAGCTAGTTTTATCTCCACTTATGTTTTCCCATCAATATTCCTTTACTCTAAATAAGTTTGAACTTTTTAGACTTTTCCTTGGAACTGTTTTTTTTTTTTTTAAGATTTTATTTATTTATTTGACAGGGAGAAACATAGCTAGAGAAGGAACACAAGCAGGCAGAGTGAGAGAGGGAGATTCAGGCTTCCTGCCAAGCAGGGAGCCTGATGTAGGGCTTGATCCTGGGACTCTGGAATCATGACCTGGCCGGAAGGTAGACGCTTAATGACTGAGCCACCCAGGTGCTCCTAGAACTGGTTCTAACACGATATTAAAGATGTCCTCATTAATGAGTTAAAGAAAATCTTTACTTGTGTTCATTAATCTATACAAGACTTGTACAAGAGTCATTATTTTATCCTCTTTTGAAAATAGTCTTTTTTTAAAAAAAGATTTTATTTATTTATTTGACAGAGAGAGATCACAAGGAGGCAGAGAGGCAGACAGAGAGAGGAGGAAGCAGGCTCCCTGCTGAGCAGAGAGCCTGACATGGGCCTGGATCCCAGGACCCTGGGATCATGACCTGAGCTGAAAGCAGAGGCTTTAACCCACTGAGCCGCCCAGGCACCCTGAAAGTAGTCCTTTAACAGTAGGAAGGTGCTAAACAAATAACACAAAAGTCATAGGACCTTACTTTGACAAAATTTAAGCAAAACATTTTCATTTAAATGTTGATTCCTCCCATGCATGCTTCTTTGGCTTTACAACACTTACTATACTCTGTCCATTGCAGTTACTTGCATGCTCAACTACTGCCCTCAACCAGGATTGTGTAGTAGACATTTTTTAGTTGCCAGCTTAGCCCCAGTATCACTCTTCCCTTCCTCTTTGCCTCTAGCACCCAGATTTTCCTTTGAGAACTTGCACTCCTCCATTGTGTAATGCCCATGGCATGTGGCTAGGATGGCCAAACAAAACTTCATGTTTGAGCCCTGATTGGTCTAAGACAAATAGTACATTCCCATCCTATCTGCCATTTGTAGTTGGTTCATGGATGGGCAAATGAAGCAAAGTTGGCTTATAAAGGCAAAACTCAAGTCTTCCAATTTGAATAGACCTATATCTAGTAATGAGATTGAAGCAGTGATCAAAAACCTCCCCCAAAACAAGAGTCCAGGACGAGACAGATTCCCTGGGGAATTCTACCAAACATTCAAAGAAGAAATAACACCTATTCTCCTGAAGCTCTTTCAAAAAAATAGAAATGGAAGAAAAACTTCCAGACTCTTTCTATGAAGCCAGCATTACTCTAATCCCCAACCCAGATAAAGACCCCATCAAAAAGGAGAACTTCAGATTAATATCGCTGATAAATATGGATGCCAATATTCTCAACAAGATCCTTGCCAACAGGATCCAACAATACATTAAAAAGATTATCCACCATGACCAGGTGGGTTTTATCCCAGGGATGCAAGGGTGGTTCAACTCACAGATCAAATAACGTGATAGAACAAATCAATAAGAGAAGAGAGAAGAACCACATGGTACTCTCAATTGATGCAGAAAAAGCATTTGACAAAATACAACATCTGTTCCTGATCAAAACTCTTCAAAGTATAGGGATAGAGGGAACATTTCTCAACCTCATAAAATCTATCTACAAAAAACCCACAGCGAATATCATCCTCAATGGGGAAAAACTGACAGCCTTCCCTCTGAGATCAGGAACAAGGCAAGGATGCCCACTCTTACCACTACTATCAACATAGTGTTAGAAGTCCTAGCAACAGCAATCAGGCAACAGAAAGAAATAAAAGGTATTCAGCTTGGCAAATCTCTCTTTGCAGATGACATAATACTCTATGTGGAAAACCCAAAAGACTCTACCCCCAAACAACTAGAACTCATACAACAATTTGGTAATGTGGCAGGATACAAAATCAATGCACAGAAATCAGTTGCATTCTTATACACTAACAACGAAAATATAGAAAGGGAAATCAGAGAATCGATTCCATTTACTATAGCACCAAAAACCATGAGATATGTAGGAATAAACCTAACCAAAGAAGTCAAGGATCTGTACTCGAGGACTACAGAACACACTCATAAAAGAAATTGAAGAAGACACAAAAAGATGAAGACCATTCCATGCTCATGAATCAGAAGAAAACATTGTCAAAATGTCTATACTGCCTAGAGCAATCTATACTTTCAATGCCATTCCAATCAAAATTCCACCAACATTCTTCAAAGCGTTGGAACAAACAATCCTAAAATGTATATGGAACCAAAAAAGACCACATTTCGCTAAGGAATTGCTGAAGAAGAAAAACAAAGCTAGGAGAAAAACAAAGCTTCCATATTGTTACCTGACTTCAGGCTTTATTACAAAGCCGTGATTACCAAGACAGGATGGGACTGGCACAAAAACAAAGAAATAGACCAATGGAACAGAGTAGAGAGTCCAGATATGGACCCACAAATCTATGGGAAAATCATCTTTGACAAAGCAGGAAAAAATATCCAGTGGAAAAAGGACAGTCTCTTCAATAAATGGTGCTGGGAAAATTGGACAGCTACGTCTAGAAAAATGAAACTAGACCATTCGCTTACACCACACACAAAGGCAAACTCGAAATGGATGAGAAACCTCAACGTGAGGCAGGAATCCATCAAAATCCTGGAAAAGAACATAGGCAGTAACCTCTTTGACATCGGCCACAGCAACTTCTTTCAAGACACGTCTCCAAAGGCAAAGGAGACAAAAGCAAAAATGAACTTCTGGGACTTCATCAAAATACAAAGCTTCTGTACAGCAAAGGAAACAGTCAACAAAACAAAGAGGCAACCCACAGAATGGGAAAGGATATTTGCAAATGACACTACAGACAAAGGGCTGGTATCCAAGATCTATAAAGAACTACTCAAACTCAACATCCAAAAAGAAGATGAACACATCAAAAAATGGGCAAGAGAAACACATGAAAAAATGTTCAGCGTCATTAGCTATCAGGGAAATTCAAATCAAAACCACACTGAGATACCACCTCATACCAGTCAGAATGGCCAAAATTAACAAGTCAGGAAACAAGTGTTGGAGAGGCTGCGGAGAATGGGGAACCCTCTTACACTGTTGTTGGCAATGCAAGCTGGTGCAGCCGCTTTGGAAAACAGTGTGGAGATTCCTTAAAAAATTAAAAATAGAGCTACCCTATGACCCTGCAATTGCACTACTGGGCATTTACAAAGATACAGATGTAGTGAAAAGAAGGGCAATATGTACCCCAATGTTCATAGCAGCAATGGCCACAATTACCAAATTGTGGAAAGAGGCAAGGAGCCCTTCAACAGATGCATGGATAAAGAAGATGTGGTACATATATACAATGGAATACTACGACTCCATCAGAGGGGATGAATATCCAACTTTTGTAGCAACATGGACTGGATTGGAGGAGATGGTCCTGAGTGAAATAAGCCAAAGTCAAGTATCACATGTTTTCACTTACTTGTGGTGCATAAGAGGTAATATGGAAGACAGTAGGAGAAGGAAAGTAAATGGGAAGTAGGGTAATCCAGGGAGAGAAACAAAACAAGAGAGACTTTGGACACAGAAACAAACTGAGGGACTTGGAGGGTGGGGGTGGGGGGATGGGAGAGCCTGGTGGTGGGTACTGGGGGCATGTATCGCATGGAGCACTGGGTGTGGGGCATGGGCAATGAATCTTGGAACACTGAAATTAATTAATTAATTAATTAAAAAAAGAAAGAAAGAAGTGAATTCTAGAAAAAAACAAACAAACAAACAACTCAGTTCTTTATTCAATGTTTGGAAAGAAAACAAGTTGTTTGGGAGTAGTTGGCAGAAAAGCAGCTGCTCCAGGAGGAAAGACATTTTTACGATGAAGTAGACATTCTGAAAGGTGAAGTGGAGAGAAAACAAAAAGAAATAAACAAAAACAAAAGATGCTTGCTGACTTAGCTGTGTCACTGTGTCAAAGCACCATGTCTAACCACCTGGAACTTGCTTTTCTTCTTGGCTTTGCAATCACAAGTCAATAAAATTTCCTTATTTTTCTAGGCAGTTTGACTTGGTTTCTATCTACTTCTACCATAATGTTTCTTATATTAATCAAATTGTGAGATTTCTGAGATTAGAACCTCTGATTTTCTTAATGCCTACTATAGCATTAGATGTTTCACTGGAGGCACTCAAAAATGCTTTTGAATTGTATCATCCTTTTTTTTCAAATCCTTAAGACATTTGAAAGAAAAAAGGATTTGCTTTTTCCTTTTTTTTTCACTTTTTCCAGTTTTTATACTCTGCTCCATTCCAGTGTCTTTTAATATTTTAAAAGCCATTTATTATCTCTTGCCTGTATCTCATTTCTCATTTCTGCTCATACTTGTTCCATTAATTGTGTATAAAGTATCTTTTCATTCCTTTGGCTCTTATTCCAGGCATTGTGGTTTTTACTATTTAAAAAAAGTATTTATGCTGTTTCCAGCTGGATTATGAAATCTTGTCCTAACTGCCAATGTTTTTCTAGAGTGCAATACAACCCAGAAGCACTTAGTGGAAAACAGCCAAAATGACCTCATCCATTTATCACTTTATTGATGTCTTATGTGATCCCCAACATCTTTTTCAATGATAAATTATCTCATTAGATTAAATGTCAGTAGAATATATCTAACTTGATCTTCATCAACCAATGTTTTAGGAGAAAAGAGCATTCTCAAACTCATCTATCTGAAATGAAGCATCATAATTGTACAGTTGGGTAAATTAGAAGGCAGTTTTGAGGGCCAGTTAAAAATATCTGTTGAAACAAAAAAAAGTGCATAACTGTTGATTGTGATATTCATTTATTTTGTAAAATTGAAATACCTGCATTCTTTATAGTAGCAAAACCATGGGGGGCGGAATAACACTGAAATTTCCACTGAAAGAAAGATGGCTTAATATATTATACCAGACAATGACTATAAAAAGGGACAATGGCCAGACCATATATGACAGTAGAACATTGACCCAAGCAGCAACCTTTGCAGCAATCTGCCCAGAATGGTCAGAACTTAGTGACTGCCAGCTTCCTTATTTTTTTGTCCATGCTTGCAACTCAGGATCAAGCAGAGAAAGCCAAATATGCTCTCAAACCAATCACATCATCTTTCTAGTTAATCAGCCTCCAGTTTCTCCACAATTTCCAGAGTGTTCATGAGGTCTTTTCTTTTTTTTTTTTCTCACTCTAAAACTTTCCCACTCCTCTGCCCACCTTTGAGCCTCTGCCAAATACAAGTAATGGTAGCTAACTCCCTTGCTTTAGAAAGCTCTGAATAGATTCTATTCTCATTTGTCCCTAAATAGAGTCATTTGCCCCCATGACAGCCAACCAAGATTTAATTGCAGTTTCAACATTTCCCAGAAATGTTACCTTTGAACAGTTAATCTGACATTCCCTGATCAGTATTAGTGAGGTCATCTGCATAATAAGACCCCCTCCCATCTCCATCCCTCCAGAAAAAAAGATGGCCAGAACTGAAAAAAATCTTTCCTTTTGCTAACAACTTCCTTGACCCACCCTCCTCATGCCTACAAAAAACTTTCACTTTGTACAGCTCCTCTGAACACCTGTCCATTTATGAGAAGGGATGCTGCCTCCCCATTCATGAATCGTTGAATAAACCCAATTAGATCCTCAAATTTTTTCAGTAAAATTTTTGTTCTTTCACAGACAACAGGGGCAGTTTGTTTTCTAAAACAAACAAACAAACAAAATCAGGAAACATAAGGAGCAAGTTCTTTAGAATAAGTCTTTCCAAGGTCCTGAGCTTCCAAATGAGACATTTTTTTATAGAAGTTAAGCAATGTTGTTTTAAATTAAATTGTTGCCCTTTGTGCCTACGTTTCAGTGACAAGAAACGCACTGAGCACTGACTCCCAATGGATACCTTCTCTGTGAGAGGCCAAGCAATACCAGGAAGACCCCTGGGAACTTTCTTCAAATAACATATATACACAAAACAAAATAGCCTCAAGCCACTTCTATAAGAGTTTGTGGTTTTATTGGCTTTTCTTAAAGCGTTACTTAAAATTGTACCCTTTCTCTTAGAAAGTAAATTAATGTCATTTTTATTTCATAGTGGGCAGAGAGCTGGAAAACAGATCATTGACTTAGCACAACATTTCCTAGTATATACCGTACATTTAAACAATAAGATGGCCCAATTTTGGAGACAGTATGTGACCTTTGTGGCTGGGAGTTCAGATGAAAGTGAACATATATAAATCTCCCTTTTGGCTTATGAAGAGACAATGATTAGCACTGCAAGGAGAATGGAGGATCAGAGTAACTGGATGGTTTTATTTGGTTTTATTCTCTGATTCTTTTGAAAACAACAAAAGATCTTCCGAGTTAGCTACCATATCCGGCTTCTCTCAGTCCATGAGGACAAATCGTCCCAAAGATAATATTTTGTATCAATCACAATGAGAAATCTTTTAAACAAATGATGAAAGCATTACATAGATATTGATGAAAAATAATCAAGAAACTGGGAAGAACTTGGAAAATTTTGCCCTAAAAATGACAGAAGCAGAGACCAGAGCAGCTCCTCTGGGCTTTGAGGTTTAGAGGCCTAGAGAGAAAGTGGACTGATGGGGGAAGACAGAAAAGCCTGGAAACAACAAATTGCATGTCCAGGTTTTTAAAGCTCAGTTCAAAGTTCTTAAAGCTCAGTTTATGGATTCATCCTGGTGGCAAAAAGTACCCAGGCATTTCACAAATTTCAAAATCAGAAATGGCAAATGCTTTGCTCTCCGAATCACTTTATTTTCTGATTTGTATGATTTATATGCAAGCAAAGAAGAATCAATAAAATGATTTATTTTTTTCAGGAAAGACATGATCTTTAGAAAACTTGCCATAAGCCAGCCAGATTGTTGGAATTAATTGCAGACTTGGCGGTTTGGTCAGAACCTCAAACACCATAGAGACACTTGAGAAGGGTGTGTACCTCTTCAAAGACAGAAATCTGAATCTCCTCCGATGTGACCAATCAGTGGAGTTTGAGGCAACAAAACAAATTATTGGATGCCTTTTACCTTATCCAGAGGTCAGAAAAATTATCATCTTTATCTGTAGGATTAATTAGGAAAAAAATTAAAATTCTTTGGAGAATGTTACTATACCAGTGAATCCTGAAGGGTTCCAAAGGAATCACAAGGTTTTGGGGAAATTTTCTAGAGCTTACTGCACACAAAAAAAATGTTGTTGTGGCAAATATATTTAACAATTCACAGCACCCAAGACCTCTGGCTATGACTCACTGCATTAAGTGTCATAAAACAATTTTGGAGGGTCTCAGCACTTTGAAAAAAATTAAAAACTGTTTTTATCATTTGGGTCTTTATTAAAGAAAATTGAGATGTTGTTCCTTTAATATTGTTTACACTGTGATCTTTGAGTGTAAGAGTAGGGGGAAATGAGAGAATGAATGAGGGAGAAAGAAGGACATATTTTAGTGGGTAAAATATGAAATAGTTGGCTGACATTTTCATCTGATGGAAGTCTTCTTCTCTTCCTTTTCTGACTTTTCTTTCCTTTAGGACATGAAATTTCAAACAAAAACAAAAAAAAAAACTTGATCTCTTTCTTAACCTATTGAAGATAAAATTTGTTTCCTTTGCAGAATGTCTCATCAGGAAATACAAGTTAGCCTGGAGATGGTGTGGAACAATTGACTCATCATTTTGAAAAATATATTAGATGCCTTCCTTAGAAAAAAATGCCTTTTGATCTGAGGAGAGAGATCTGTAAAGTTGGAATCCGACTAAGTATAGTGACAAGTGAGTTTTATCTCAGGCAGAAGCATAGTTAAGCAGTGCTATCTAAGGCCACAAGTGCATACAGAAGAAAAACAAGTGCAGAAATAAAAATACACTCAGAACACCTTTTTCCCCACTCAAAGTACACAGCAAATTACATTCAGAACTATGTATTGAAATACACTCTGTTTTCCCCAACAGTTAATACCAAATAAAACTAACATGGGGAAAATTAGAAAAGTTTTAATAAAGTAGAAATATGACAATAGCATGAGTTACAATAATATTTAATTTTCACAAATAAATGATGTATTAGTTTCTAGGACATAATAAGATGCCACAAACTAAGTACCAAACTTTGGGGTATTTAGCTGGCTCAGTGGGTAGAGCATGCAACTCTTGACCTTAGGGTTGTGAGTTCAAGCCCGACATTGCATGTAGGGCCTGCCTTAAAACAAAACAAACAAACAAAAAACAGCTAAGTAGCTTAAACAACAGAGAGTTATTATCTCACAGTTCTTCATACTGCAAGTCCAAGATCAATGTGTCAGTGGTGTTGATTTCTTCTGAATGCTTTGGGGAGAAGCTGTTCAATGCCTCTCCTTAGTTTCTGGTGGTTTGCTCTTGTCTTTGGCATTCCTTTGGCATTCCTCAAATTGTAGACACAGTATTCCAATCTCTGCCTCTTTGTTCGCATGGCATTCTCCCAAGTTGGGTGTCTGTCTCTGTGTCTGAATTTCTCCTTTAATAAAGACACCATTCATATTAACTTCGAACTCATCTTAATGGCCCTATCTTAACTTGATTGTCTGCAAAGACCCTATTTTCAAATAAGTACATTCATAAGGTACTGAACATTGAGACATCTTTTAGAGAAACATAATTCAACCAAGATATATTATTATTTATTTATAGTGACTCACTCTAAGAGTCAACCAATTTGCTAATCAGACTGATTAATAATTAACTGATTGTTAATCATTAACTCATCTTTCAGCAGACCTTCAGGTAGTGAGGAAAAGAACCTTGAGCAACAAGAAGACTTTACCATAGAAACCCTTTCAGTTTATGATTATTAGGGAGACATATATATTTCTCTGGGCTTTCCAGCAGAGCTGTAAGTTTTTCTTCTTCAGAGAGGGGCATCAAAGAGGATCATGAGCTCTTAGAAGTCAGAAACTACAGCACAGGATAGCAAGCATGTTGTAGTGCTTAATGTGTTCAACAGAGCACAGGGAAGCCAGGATAGCTTGGAAAATGATTGAGTCTGTGAGTTGTCTGCATTGCATAATAAAAACTACAGAAAGAGGCACAAAAACATTTATTTCCAGGGTTCTACATTTTTAGACTTTTTTGGGGGGGGGGGAAAAAACAAAAAACTATGTTCTTTTGTTTCAGTTCTTTCTCCAGGAAGGAAATACTGAACATTTTACAAACAATGGATTGTTTTCACCCAGAGTCCTCTCTGTCTTCCTACAGCAGAGATAGATTATCGTCACCATTCTCCAACAGGAATCTATCCTCAGGTCTTGTCTAAGGCAGTGGTTCTCCAAACACAATCCCTTCCCAGTAACATCCATATCACCTGGAAACTGGTTAGAAATGCAGGTTCTTTGGCCCTGTCCAAGATCTGGTAAATCAGAAACTTTGGGTGGGAGGTTCAGCTCTCCATATCTTAATAAGCTTCCAGGAGATTTTTGAAGCCCCCTGAAATTTGAGAACCACTGGTCTTCACTAAAGTGAATGACTTGCCAGTCAATACAATTTAAGCAAAAACTATTATTTTTTTTTTTCATAATCGGTGTTTAGGGCTTACTTTAAACTTATGTTTGTTGTTAGCTCCTGTTGCACTCCTGAAACAGTTCTCTGTTAATAAAACGTTAGAGCTGTTTTCTGATTTAAAAATCAGTAAGGGCCAGAATATTTCAGTGTCACATGTTCAAACTCACTTTGATGGAGAGAGAACACATTCAAATGCAGACGTCACTGAGAAAATTTCAGACACAGCATCTGTCTTCTTCATCTGATTCAGGTTAGAGAACCCTCATAGGATCTGAGAATCAGTTTGCTCTGAGTATCTTGCTTTAAATGGTTTCTTAACTCGAATGCCATCCCAGACCTGCTGAATCACAATCCTTTCTTCTAGGGCCATGAGTAGTCTAGTTCAAAAACATCCCTAGATGATTCTAGTGGACACACGTCATGAATTACATAAGAGGCCTGACCAATTCTGTCCTCAACATCCTTTGAAGAGCGATTAGTTTTAACATGAAGACATCTGTCCCACCATAGCCCCTTGAGGGAGTAATTAACCATCTGGAAATAACTAAACCCTTTTAGTGGTTTATTCTCATCAGAAGGAATAAAGCAGGGAGAAAGAGGCAGCCCCAGCTGAAGGCACTGGGAAGGAGCCTACCCTAGAGGGAAAGAAGTAGCATTTGGAGGTTTTAGCCACATCTCGAGAAGTAATATCTCCAATTTACCAAGCACCAATCATACGCCAGAGGCTCAACTTAAATTATCTTCAGAATCTCTGTCTCCAATGCCTTTTTTCAACAACCCTAAAAGATCATCATGCTTAACCCCACTTCTAGACAAAGAAACTGAAAAGGAAAGTGGTTTGCCCAGCACTGTAAAGCCACTGAATGGAAGAGGTGGGTTCGGAGTCAGATCTCTTTTGCCTTCTACTCCTTCTGTCCAGCTGCCATTCAAGGAAGGGGCAGGCCTTGGGCATGTGATGCAGGTTTGCACAGCGTTCCCATCAGACACCCTGACAAAACAGTAACAGGGAATCCAGAGGCGACCATGCAGCTGGCATAGGCAATGTAAGTCAAAAGGTATCCCAAGTCAGATGCAACTGCAACACTCAAAAATAGAAGAACAAAAGAAAATAACAACTCGTTAATATTCATTGAATTTTTACTATGTTCTAGGCTCTATTCCAAATGCTTTACCTGTTTTAATTCATTTAATCCTTGTAAGAAATCTATGTTTATTATTCTCACAATTTTACAGGAAGGCAAAATAACTTGTGGACAGTCACCAGAAAGGACTCAAGCAGTAGGGTGCCAGAAAAGATACTTTTAATCATTATGAAAAGTAGGATATGTCATAATGATGATATCACCACATGGCCAGTAAACTTCTAAACGTGTAGACTCTACCGACAAATGTGTATGGAAATTTGTTGATTCAAAAATAATGAATAATTAGATTGCTCAGTTACATGCTCTAATAAGTACAAAACATTTACATGTCTTTTATATACAAAAGGTAGTTTTTCACTGGGCTATCTGAACAATTTTTCTATGTAACAAATGACTGAAGTTTAGCAGCTTTTTTTTTTTTTTTTTAAGATTTTATTTATTTGACAGCGAGAAACACAGCGAGAGAGGGAACACAAGCAGGGGGAGTGAGAGAGGGAGAAGCAGGCTTCCTGCCGAGCAGGGAGCCCGACGTGGGACTCGATCCCGGGTCTGACCTGAGCCGAAGGCAGTTGCTTAACCAACTGAGCCACCCAGGCGTCCCAGATTTAGCAGCTTTTAAGAAAAAAACATTTATAATCGCATGGCTTCTGTGGCTCCAGAATCTTGACCTAACTCAGCTGGGTTCTCTGCCTTGGACTTTCTCATAGACAGAAGTCCAGGTGTTGGCCAGGTGACTGATGTGATAAAAGAGAAACACACACTTTGTGATATGCCATTGAAAAATGCATAAGCTGAATGCAACCATGAAATATCAGGCAAGCCAAATTTGAGAAACATGATACAAAATTACTCGATGCTTAAAACTGTCAAGATCAAGAAAGGAAAAGAAAGGCTGAAGAATTATTCCAGATCAAAATACTCAGGAAAGATTATAACTAAATATGATTCATAATTGATGCTGCACTGGGAAAAAGCAAACTAGAATAACAAAGCTGACTATTAGATCAGTTGAACAATGCCTGATGTTTCAAAATCTTACATGGCTGAACGATCTATTTAAAGTACAAGATAAGCCAATATATTTTAATGTATCCTAGTTCAGTGATAGGCTTTTGGATTTCAAATTGAAATTCATCTTTAGGGAACCACTACTTATTGAGATTTGCTGTATATATCTGAAATTATCTGAAAAAGTTGTTGAAGTACAACTCTTAGGCACCTGGGTGGCTTAGCCAGTTAAGCATCTGCCTTCCGCTCAGATCATGATCCCAGGGTCCTGAGACTGAGTCCAGCACTGGGCTCCCTGCTAAGCGGAGAGCCTTCTTGTCCCTCTGCCTGCTGTTCCCCCTGCTTGTGTTCTCTCTCTCTTTGCCCCTACCCCGTTTCAAATAAATAAATAAAATCTTAAAAAGAAAGATATACAACTTCCTCTTCCAAATATATATATGTATATATATATTTGTATATATATATGATAATACAGTAGGATTTTCTTCATATTCTTTAACAAAACAACACATCACAAAAGACAGAACACAGAAGCAAATATAAGAATTCAGCTGTCTTCTATTAAGCCAGTTAGTGACGAGATTTATAAGGAGTAAATCAATGCCACACTTCTCCCTAATCGCTTTTGTTTTAGAAAATTATTTTAATTTAAAAATATGTCACTTATATTAACAGATGAGATTAGTCTTGCTATTTAAATAAAATAATAAATATTTTTAAGTTTCTCAGTTGTAATTTCTAATACAATAAACAGTGATAGATATAATACACTGAACAAAAGGTCTTTGGCATCCTCAATAATTTTTCAGAGTACAAAGTCATCCTGAAGCTAACAAGATACGTTGATTTTATTGGTATGGTCAGCTAATTCAATTTGGAGTCATATTTTATCTAAACTAGCATAGTTGGTTCTGAAGCTACACTGTCTTTTTCCATCGACTGCCAGGGAATTGACTGACAACAGAAGGTTTGCTGGCTCATGAGGTTTTTTTTTGGTTGATAAAAGGTAAAAATATATAATTTCAATCTGAAGCAACTCACCAGCATAGCAAAATTTGGATGAATATTCATCAATGCAAAGTAAAAAATAAAATTAAAAAACGTTCGCTAGCTAGGAAGAATTAAGATTAAGGGATCCCTAAGCAATAACATAAATAAATAATAAATAAACAAGTCTTATTTTTCTTATCACAAAATTCCATAAATGAGAATTAGAAGTATAAAAAACATGATTTAGTCAAATAAGAAAAATATACCTTTCTTCTTTTTTTATTTTTTATTTTTATTGTTACTTAAATTTTTTTTCCAGTGTTCCAAGATTCATTCTCCATTCCCCACACCCAGTGCTCTAAGCAATAGGTGCCCTCAGAACCCACCACCAGGCTCTCCCATCCCCCACCCCCTTCCTCCAAGTCCCTTAGTTTGTTTCTGTGTCCAAAGTCTCTCTTGTTTCGTTTCTCTCCTTGGATTACCCTACTTCCCATTTACTTTCCTTCTCCTACTGTCCTCTACATTACCCCTTATGCACCACAAGCAAGTGAAACCATGTGATACTTGACTTTCTCTACTTGGCCTATTTCACTCAGCATAATATCTTCCAATCCAGTCCACGTTACTACAAAAGTTGGATATTCATCCCCTCTCATGGAGGCATAGTATTCCATTGTATATATGTACCACATCTTCTTTATCCATGCATCTGTTGAAGGACACCTTGACTCTTTCCACAATTTGGCAATTGTGGCCATTGCTGCTATGAACATTGGGGTACATATGGCCCTTCCTTTCACTACATCTGTGTTTGGGGTAAATGCCCAGTAGTGCAATTGCAGGGTCATAGGGTAGCTCTGTTTTTAATTTTTTAAGGAATCTCCATACTGTTTTCCAAAGCAGCTGCACCAGCTTGCATTCCCACCAACAGTGTAAGAGGGTTCCCCTTTCTCCACAGCCTCTCCAACACTTGTTGTTTCCCGACTTGTTAATTTTGGCCATTCTGACTGGTATGAGGTGGTATCACAGTGTGGTTTTGATTTGAATTTCCCTGATAGCTAATGACGCTGAACATTTTTTCATGTGTCTGTTAGCCATTTGTATATCTTCTATGGAGAAGTGCCTCTTCATGCCTCTTGCCCATTTTTTGATGTGTTCATCTTCTTTTTGGATGTTGAGTTTGAGTAGTTCTTTATAGATCTTGGATACCAGCCCTTTGTCTATAGTGTCATTTCCATTCTGTGGGTTGCCTCTTTGTTTTGTTGACTGTTTCCTTTGCTGTACAGAAGCTTTTTATTTTGATGAAGTCCCAGAAGTTCATTTTTGCTTTTGTCTCCTTTGCCTTTGGAGACATGTCTTGAAAGAAGTTGCTTTGGCCGATGTCAAAGAGGTTACTGCCTATGTTCTCTTCCAGGATTTTGATGGATTCCTGCCTCACGTTGAGGTCTTTCACCCATTTCGAGTTTGCCTTTGTGTATGGTGTAAGAGAATGGTCTAGTTTCATTCTTCTATACATAGCTGTCCAATTTTCCCAGCACCATTTATTGAAAAGACTGTCTTTTTTCCACTGGATATTTTTTCCTGCTTTGTCAAAGATGGAAAAATCTACCTTTCTTAAAAGATTGTATTTATTGGAGAGAATGAGGGGGGAGAGAAAGAGAGAGTACAAGGAGGGAGAGGAATCAGAGGGAGAGGGAGAAGCAGACCTCCCACTGATCAGGGAGCCCCACCACACTTGGGGCTCAATCCCAGGACCCCAGGATTATGACTTGAGCCAAAGATAGATGCCTAATCAACTAAGCCACACAGGTACCCCCAAAAATTTACCTTTTATTTAAGAAATGAATATGTGTGGAATAAACTTAAGAGAACTTTAACACCTCTAAAAATTTCACCATCAAGTACACTGATGTTTGGTAGTCAGGTTAAGAGAACATTGTTAGAGGTCACCTGCATGTGTCTGACAATAATAAACATATTTTTTCCATAGTATATACCAAGGGGAGTGTTTCTTGATGGTGGACCACCACCCTCCAGGGCAGTCTCTTAAGGATCCAAATCCTTTCCACTTTGTTATTATTAGGTGCACAAAGCTTTCTCACAATAGTTGAAAAACAGCCCATCAGACAGCCTCAGAGCTTTTTATTCTGTAGTAAACATTGATATAAAGATATTGTCTATTTGGTAGATCTGCTGACACTGTTCAGTGTCATTCTGTCCCTTCTTCTATAAATGGCTTCTTTGTCCAAATCCTAAATTATTCTCTTCTTTTATTTTTCTATCCTCCTGAAATTATTCAAACTCTTATAGAATTTTCTCTTTATTATGGTCAATCAAATAGTTAAAAGGCATAAATCTATTTTATACATGAAAATCATCTGGCTTTGTTGGATATCAGTTTCCAAGATTATTCCAGTGAACTTAATAAAAGAATTGCAGAGCTAATTCTTTTCTGAAAATAGGTGAAACAGAAGACTGAGAAGCAACTGACCTTTTAAAAGAAACACTTAAACATTTAAAATGAAATCTTTATATGCATTCATTTTCTTCCTCTGGTTTTCCAGAATCGCCTCTACCTGCCTCCAACATCATTGTTCCAGTGCTCTCCTGCATAGTTTCCAAAGTCCTTTTGCCAAAGTTCACAGAACCACTGGATTATAGAGATAGGAGATAAGCAATAGCAAGAGGAACACCTCACCAGCAGCTAAAGGTCAGCAGAAGAGAAACAAAGAGAAGAGATAACTGGTGATCTCAGATTATAAAATTAATGGAGATGCAAGGAAACTGAATCAAGATAGGGAACAGAGCAGAATGGTGTAGGCAGAAACTGACTGATAGGCATCCCAGGAATTGGAAGTGATCATTAGCACTCACCATCTCCACTCCTTCTCCTCTTCCTAGGAGGAAGAGCTAAACCTATGCTCCTCCAAGTGTGCTGCTTGGACAGGCACTGCTCTATAAACTCTATAATTCGTGATGCTAAACCCAGACTATGAATCAACTACATCACTAAGCACACAGTTAACTTCAGTTAACATTTTTCCCCCAGAAAAGCTTCCTCAATGAAGGAAATAACTGTGCTGATTTAAATTCTCATTTAAGGGGCGCCTGGGTGGCTCAGTTGGTTAAGCAACTGCCTTCGGCTCAGGTGATGATCCCGGAGACCCAGGATTGAGCCCCGCATCGGGCTCCCTGCTCAGCAGGAAACCTGCTTCTCCCTCTCTCACTCCCCTTGCTTGTGTTCCCTCTCTAACTGTGTTTCTTTCTGTCAAATAAATAAATAAATAATATTTTTAAAAAATAAAATAAAATAAAATAAAATAAATAAATTCTCATTTAAGTCTCAAGGATTTAGGGAGCAGCACTCTCTGAACCTCCTCAGATCTTGCTGGAGACATGTGACTAGCTCTCACTACTGCAGTGTGAGCAGAAGTACCATGAGTGAGCTCCCACCTAGAATATTTGTATTGTGTTGTGCCCACCAGGATCTCCCTACTCAGGACTGAAGCCCTCAACTCTACCTGCTGTCTGTGTTGACAGCTCAATGCTCACAGCTAAATAACCTCCCCCAGTGATGTCTCGACTGAAGAGAGTTTCACTCTCTGCAAGGGCTACATTTACTTCTTGGGGACAGCTGCATTCAATGACATCACTGTGGGTATAAAGTCATGGCTTCTTACCCAAAATTCTAGACAGCTGAGCTCCAGAGCTCCATGTGCATCAGAAGAGGCCTTTATTTTGACTGCATTATAGCTCAAGTCTTCTTTCTGCCAAGTTATGCTTTCTTCATTCCAAGAGCACTCCCCTGGAACCTTCTTGAACACAGACCTTCAGCTCAGAGAGTTTTTCCTAAGGAAACCACCCAATGGAAAACAGATCTGATTTCCTCTCTTTCTCTTCTCTGGTCTGACAGTCTTATGTACTGGAGACCTTAGAAGATGGAAGAGTCATAATGAATCCTTTGTCCCTAAGGGATTCCTTGGTACCTAAGACTCCCCATTAACTAATCAACCAATACTGGACAAGGATACAACAATATTCGCCCTGTTTGTTTGGTAAGCAACTGAAATTATGGTTATGTATTGAAATCATTAATAATCAAAGACTAATACAAAGCATAGATTATGGATTTACTAGCAGCTAAGCATAGATTATGGATTTACTAGCAGCTAAGTATTGGTCACCTCAAAACTGGAGTGTTTTCCCTCTATTCTTTTTGCCAGCCAATTGGGACTACTGGTAAAAAGAGTCTTTACTTGATGTTTCAAGTGATCTTGCCTTTCCATCTTTACTGCTAGCTTTTCAGTTGTATAACAGTAATTCTTGAAGATACTACCTAGATCTACTTAAAGAAATATAACCAGACAAAAAGACAAATCTTTCCTTTGGAATTTTTTAAGTAATTAGATGAATTTTTTTTTTGAGATTTTTGTTTATTTATTTGACAGAGAGCACACACAAGCAGGGGGAGTAGCAGAGGGAGAAGGAGAAGCATGCCCCCACTGAGCAGGGAGCCCAGTGGGGACTCAATCCCAAGACCCTGGGATCATGACCTGAGGTGAAGGCAGATGCTTAACTGACTGAGACATCCAGCTGCCCCAATTAGATGAATTCTTAATGGAAGAGCTGTTATATAAATCATACACAAAAATGGTACACTCAGACTCAATCTTAAATTTGAAAGTAACTATAAGCCTATCATCATTTAGGTAGATAAGACAAGCTGATATACAACTAAACTATGCTAATATCCCAAACTATTGCTTTTCTGACAAAATTGTGACTTGGATAAATGATTCTCTACCCCTGGAAAGGGCCCAAAATATGATTCATTGCACGTCAGACAAGTAAAAGTAGACTAAGATTTAAAAAAATAGAAAAGAAGGAAAAAGATACCTCTGTGCTATAGACAGAGTACAGATCTAAATACTGTATGTACTTTTTGCTGACTCATGAAATGATAGTGCTAAGATACACGCTAAGTAATAAACTTTATCAAGAGTTGTGAATAGTTTAGATTCTGAGAAACAAACTGAGGGTTTTATAGAGGGGAGAGAGGTGGAGGGATGGGTGAGCCTGGTGGTGGGTATAAGGAGGGCACATATTGCATGGAGCACTGGGTATGGCACATAAACAATGAATTTTGGAACACTGAAAAAATAAAATAAAATTTAAAAAAAGAGTTGTGAATAGTTTAGATGTACAACTTTATGGACATTGACAGAAGACATGAGACTCCTGGTCAGAGACAAAATACAGTTTATTACTCATAGCAGTAATGGAAGTCAACTTCTCAGCATTTTGTTGCAGTAATTCCTTGAGCTTAATTCCCACATAGCAGAATGAAGAGGGCCAGACAGTATCTGCACACATGATAGATTGCATTACAGGAAAGGAACCCAGAGCTTAGGGAATTCAAAATGGGCAGTAAGCTATTTCTGTCATCCAAGAAACTATCTCTGTCATCCAGAGTGTGGCTATATGAATCTCTTTGAAAGATAATCTAGAACAAAGGGCAGTCAGTGTAACTGCTTAGAAACTATACAGAAACCCAGGAGACCTACGGAGAACTGTCTCCTAAAAACCCTATGAAAAAGTTTTTTCTATGTTTGCTTGTTACACAACATAAAAACATAAAACTAATGTTTTATATAATCAGTGTTTTTACATGCTTATGTAAAAAAATTAACAGAAAAGTGTAATGAATAACATTTGTTTTATTTTTCATACTGTATTTAACATCAGCTAGAACCATCCTTTGATTTTAAAATATCTCGGGACATTTTAGAGAATAGAATATATTCCTAGAGAGCTATGAAGATTTGCAAGGCCCTTCAAATTTTCCTTTAATTTCTTTCATGCCAGTCCAGCCTCTTCTGTGTACAGCCTACCTATGTGTAGAACTTTCACCCTTCTGTTTTCTCTCCCTTCGTTACTGATTGATTCAAGCACATTTTTGTGTTTTGTGGCAGGAAAAGGATTTCAACTGTCATAGTGAATACCTAATTAGGCAATTTTATTGTCTTCCTACTATTACTTTTCCCTCTGCTGCACCCCTGAGGTCACAGTGATTGTTTAATAGACCAGAAAACATCTGATGATAACACAGGCCCTCTGGACTCCTAGTTTCCTGTGAATGTCTCTAAAGGTTCTTCCATCTGACTTCTGCTGTGGAACTGCCACTCTATGAGATTAATAGGCTGACCTAATTGAGGCCACTACTGAGCTATTCTTTTCTCTTGAAAGAACATTTTATCCAATTCCTACACATACATAGTACAACATCAGGGAGGTTCATTTTTCTAGTTCCTATGCTTTATGATAGCATTGAGTGTCCTGGGAATTATTAAAAGCTTCATCATAAATACACAGACATGTCATCTGCCTGGCCTCTGTAGGCATTTGAATTTGAGACTATTTAGTGAGAAAGAAACAGTAAATTGCTAACCGTAGGCTTTGACTTATGGCTTGTAGTAGATAT
The DNA here is from genome assembly GCA_004023965.1 of Spilogale gracilis. Taxonomy (NCBI): domain Eukaryota; kingdom Metazoa; phylum Chordata; class Mammalia; order Carnivora; family Mephitidae; genus Spilogale; species Spilogale gracilis. The sequence continues at coordinate 93,111 of PITA01005193.1, read as the reverse complement.
GAAACCATCCTAAAATTCTAACCAGCTCCTTGCTAACTCTTCTCTTAGGGAGAGTTGAAGAAGTGATCAATTTAATGGATCCAAAGATTATAGGGCATGAGAACCTAGATACACATTTACTTCATAATTAAAGATAAGTGCCAGGTATCCATTATATTAAGTACTAGGAAATGTACAATGTGGAATGAATTATGATTCTTTCATTTTAATCATGTGTAACTTATGAGGAGAAAAAAGATATATATGTGTGAAAAGTTATGCAGCAAATAAGACAACATAAAATAGGTGATAATGAAAGAGAACATATGTCATAAAGAATAGCAGAAAGTGATCAGTTACCAAGTAGCAAGGATTTAACAGAGTGTTAGTGTTCTCATGAGAAAAAGGGCTTCAGGCTGGGGTGATCAAAGAAACCCCTTATCTCAGTTATGCAAGGCATGGCAGCTGGTTGTCAATGTTGAGAATGCATGTATCCCAAGTGAGAAGACATTGAAAGGGAGGAAAACCAAGGTCATTGCCTTCGTTTAGCTTTTTTCCTGATATCTAGAATTTAAATAGGCACCTTAGTAGCTGGGAGTTATGGGCAATTTTAGCCAGAGAAAGTAATTATATGAAAACTAGTTGTTATTCAAATAGTCCAGGAAATATTAGAATGCATGTCCAATTACATAAATGCAAACTCTATTCACGTAGAAAAAAATAGTTTTAAAAATCCAACATTTAATCTTGAAATTAATATATGAAATATTAGGCATGGCATTGGAGAAATGGGAGATAGAGATGATTAATAGTAACAATATTAGAGTTGAAGTATGTGAGATTTAGAGAAATTTTGTGGCAAGAGTTGTGCTATGAGGACCATCAGTGGGACTCTACAACAATGGTTCTTAACCTTTTGCTAAAAATGTCTTTGATATCCTAAAGAAATTTGCCTAAAGGCAAAGCCCTGCCTCCAAAACTGGAGAGAGAGACAAATAGTGCAAAATCACAGCTTGCTGGAGCATAGACTCACCAGTAGAAACTGTCACAGAAACCAGTGTAGAAGAAGAACAAAAACCTGACTCAGAATTGGCAAATTACAGGAGGCTCAGTGCAAACAACTCTGAGAGTTAGAAACTCCAGAGGGACCCAGTCATAGGTGAGTGCACCTACAATATTGTAGAGATTTACCTCCATGAGTTCAACCAGCTTCCCACAGTAACTATTGAAGAAAAATCCCTTAGGTTTTCTGGGAAAAGGAGGGAAAAGAAAAGAATAATTTTGAAATATGCCAGAGAAAGTACTCTGTTCTTTTTTTTTTTTTTTTTTTTTTTACAAATAATGGTTTATTTCCTAATAAAATCTCACCAAGGAACCTAAGTGGATAAGAGCCTAGGCAAGTTTCAAACGTGAGATGGCTCAAATTTGGAATGGAGTGCCCTACAGTATGGAAATTGGAAGGTTTCTTCCATACACACTCTTTTTAGATTTTCCATAACTTATTCATTTGAAAGTACTCTGTTCTTAACAGAGCCTGCTCTCAGGGGAAACTAGTTAACCAGAACCTATTCTGCAGAGGGTATGATCAGTCTAATCCACCTGGGGGAAGAGAAGTACCAAATTTCAACCCACTCTAGCCATCCTGTCGCTGCAAGGCAGGGAGAAAAAAACTGAGCAACACTTGTGAAGTTCACAGTTCAGAGGCTTAGGCTCACTAAAAGACTGAGACCTAATTTTGCTATTGAACACTTCCCCTTCCCTCCCTCCCCGCCCCCCCACTCACCAGCACAGCAGTAAAGATCTATTTCCAGCAGTTCCTCTTATCCAGTACTTCATACCTGGCTGTAAAGAAAAATTACAAGGCATAAACAAAATTTTTTTTTTTAAGAGACAGAGCAAGCGTCAGAGCAAGACATGGCAGAGATGTTGGAATTATCAGACTGGGAATTTAAAGCAACTGATCAATATGCTAAGGGCTTTAATGGATAAAGAAAACAACATGTAAGAACAGATGGGCAATGTAAGCAGAAAGATGGAAATCCTAAGAAAGAACCAGAAAAGAATTGCTAAAGATAAAAGCACACTGTAACAGAAATGAAAAATGTCTTTGATGGACTTATTAATAGACTAGACACAGCTGAGGAAAGAATCTCTGAACAAATTCTTGAAAATGGGAATAATGGGAGTAATAGGAATACCTGAAGGAGAAGAAAGGAACAGAAAAAATATTTAAAACAATAATGACTGAGAATTTCCCCAAATTAATATTAGGCACCAACCACAGATCCAGGAAACTCAGAGAACACCAAGCAGGAAAAATACAAAACAAGCAAACAAAAAAACCCCACTATACCTAGCATCATTTTCAAACTACAGAAAATCAAAGATTAAACTTGTTTCAGACCAAAAGAGATAAAGAAACTTATTGTTTCAGACCAAAAGACCAAAATGGCAGTAAAAGTTATTCGAAAAATGGTGAAGTACTGTACACACGTAAGGGCTTTCTACTGTTATTTACAACAATAATAAGAAAAATGAAATCTTTGATACTAAAATATTTAGTTCATAAATTCTGGAACAAGATCGAAAAGTTCTCTTTCTCTGATTTTGGTTATGATACTGATGGTAATTAAAATAAACTTTGCTTTTAAAATATTATTTATTTTGGCATTTATATATTTATTCAACAAGCATATGAGAACCCACTGTCAGACACTAGGCTAAATATACATAACACTCAGATTAATAACCAGCTTTCCCACTTTGAAAACATTCTTGGTCTAGTGAAGAAGATATATGGGTTAGCAAAAATTATCATACAACAGAATAGAAGTATATACAGAGATTATTATAGATGCACAGAGAGTGACAAGAAGGCTCCAGCCTAGTCCATTCCATTAAATGCAGCAATTCTTTCTGAAACTGGTTGTTGTAGCATCAGTTATGCAAAACAGACGCTGTGCACTCCCAGTTGGGAGACAACAGAGTAACATTTCACCTACTGGGAGAGGAGGCATAGCTCAAGGGTGGTAGAACTGGGCATTTGTAGAGACCTCCATGATTTGATTTTTGTCAGTCTAATAATATTCGTTTCCCATTCTTTTGGTAACATATTCTTTTTTTCGTGAGGGTGTCTTAAGAAGTCAGAGTAATCTGACCCTGTTCTTCACCATAGGATGGGTACTTAAAAGATCCAGATCAAATATAATAATGTTTTGCACTTTCTATCAGAGCTACCAGAGTAGAAGCTCTTTCATGAAGTTACTAAACAGCTAACGTAGAGCCTAGAGCTATGACAGTCTCCTTTGCCACCATGGGAGTACCTGTCTGAGAATGGCATCAATAGAGATGAAACAGAGCTGAAAGATGAAGACACAGGGATCTGATGGCATTGTTTGAACCCTAAGATCTAGCCACACCTGAAAGAGCTGCATACCTTTGGGCTTTCTACTTGTACAAGTCAGTAAATCCCTTTCTATGCTTAAGCTGATTTCAATTAGGTTTTGATCACTTGCAAATGAGAATTATTAATACAGTCTGAAACATAGCTGTGAATAAGCCATTGTTTTCTCCTTTCAGAAATTTGGACTGAAGAGAAAGTTTTAATGGTCCTGCTCAGCCATATGTCTGTGATTCACTGGAAATTACCAATTCAATGGAAAAGTCATTTCTAGTTTTACATTATGTCTTTCTTTCTTAATATAGTGATTTTCTTCTCCTTCATGTTGTCTATCTACTATAGGTATCCTATTGCAAATTGAGCTTGTTATTGATTGTGTAAAAGAATCCTGATCAAGGTTGACAAGAATGACCGCCTCTAGCTGATGGGCTACTTGTTCAATTTTGTTACTTCACATCTTTGACTTGGTGGCAGTGTTGGGTGAGAGGGCTGCGGGGAGAGACGATTCTATACAGACACCGACCTGGAAAGTTGAAGATAAAAATAGAAGAGAATTTAGTTTCCACAAAGTAGAATATTCTGTTGTAAAATGGCATGGTTTCCCTAACCAAAAGTGCTCATAGGGCTACTTCAAAATGCCAATACTTTCTGTGCTGGAAAAAGCAAATATATTGAAATAAATATCTGAGTATGTTTTAATAATGAAATGTGAAAAAAAAGAGAAATTCCTTGTGTCTTTAGAAATGGTCTCAAAAGGAGAACTAACAACAATTCTGCCTTGAGCACTCAATTAAGTGTTAGCAATAAAATGGAAGCTTGTTAAAAAAAAATAAATAAAAATAAATAAATAAATAAAATGGAAGCTTGTTAAACAACAGTAAACCAAATGAGTTACGTAATCAATATGTAAAAATTATTATCCAGGGCCAGAAACCAAAGTTATTCAACTCTTAAATTGACAAAGCAAAAAGTACCTGAGTACAATGACAAATAAAGGATCAAAAAAATTAAAATTAAAATTAATAAATAAAAATAAATAAAAATAAAATAAAATAATAAAATAATAAAATAAATAAATAAAAAAGAAGGATCAAGAAGATTAAAAAAATGAGAAAAATCATTCTTATTATATCCCGGTTATCCCAGAGGTTTTGAAAGGCGGACTAAAAGGAATAAAAATAAATTTTTAGTTTGGAGAGAATCATTCTTGCTATCTTGACATAAATATTATAATTTTCTTCATGATAAATAAATATGAAGTAATGAGACAGACAGTAGTAAGAGCCATGTATCAAAACAGGCAGACTTGGAAATGTCCTTTACCACTGTATTCTCAGTAGGAAATAAGAGCCAACTGCTAGCAGGTATTCAAGTGCAGAACTAAAAACCGGGGTTGCATGTACAATGAAAAGTTAATTTTTTTTTTTTAAGATTTTATTTATTTACTTGACAGAGAGAAACACAGTGAGAGAGGGAACACAAGCAGGGGGAGTGAGAGAGGGAGAAGCAGGCTTCCCGCTGAGCAGGGAGCCTGATGTGGGACTCGATCCCGGGTCTCCGGGATCATGACCTGAGCCGAAGGCAGTCGCTTAACCAACTGAGCCACCCAGGCACCCTGAAAAATTAATTTAATAAACATCAGAGCTTTATGAATCAAAGACCTGAAAAGAGTTTCACAGAAAAAAATGAAACGAATTGTTTATTAAGTTTCAGTATGCTGGAGAGCTAACTGGCTGATGAAATGGAGAAAATCTGAATAAATAAAAGCACAGACATCTAATGAAATACATGAAGGGGCTCACAGATGTTAGTAATCTTATGAAAGGGACACATTGTAAGGATATTGATTAATATCCTTTGGCTCTATTTTATCCATTAATAGTAACCTCACAGCTCCTTTGATCATATAAATTTGTCAGTAATCCTGTTGACTGCCCATCCATTAGGGGGCCATGTTCCATTCACCATCTGCACATTTCTCTGAAGGGCAAGACGACTGACCTTATTGGTCATTGCAATGATTGAAACGACTTGCACTGGAGTGGTTAAGAGCCACTAACTGGGCCCTCTTTTCATACCCATTTCCATTAGCAAATCAAACTCCATAAATCCTCTCAGACCATCAGCACTGGCCTGAAGAGCGACAACTGAAGATGCTGGTGCCTGTCTTAGCAGTGTGCTCTTGATTGCCTTGGTAAATGTATGTTTTCTGGGTCTTCCTGTAAATTGCAATGCTTGAATATGTCCTTTGTTCTCACCTAACTTATGCACTTTAGCATGCTCACTTCCCTGACCCTTTCATTCTCTCCATCACTCTCTTCAATTTAAGCGTTGCAACATCACTCTGGATGAGCCCTCACTTTCTCCAGGTGCCTCCCAAGCAGCAAGATGGAACTATCTACTGGGATGTTTGCTAGATGTTCAATACTGTACCTTGAGAAAGTACCCTCGAGCCCATGATATCTCCCTTTTTCAAGCTTATGCTCCCTGAATTAATCAACAAAAATGTCTAGTCCTCCAAGTACTCCATTAACATACATGTTATTACATGCTGGTTAATAGTTGAAGCTTATTCATTTTATAGCAACTCTCTTTTTTTTTTTTAAGATTTATTTATTTATTTATTTATTTGACAGAGACAGAGACATAGAGAGAGAGAGATCACAAGTAGGCAGAGAGGCAGGCAGAGAGAGAGGAGGAAGTAGGCTCCCTGCTGAACAAAGAGCCAGATGTGGCCTTGATCCCAGTATATAGCAACTCTCTTTATCTGACTCACTTAGGTAGAAACAGATCCTGAAAGAGTCTCCTGATGCTTTGCAAAGGAAAGGCTATAAGATGCTGTCTTTTAAGGGTCAACCACATCTGTAGGCCCTAACACTAAATCTTATAGAAAATAACCAATATAGGGCGCCTGGGTGGCTCAGTTGGTTAATCAACTGCCTTTGGCTTAGGTCATGATTCCAGAGACCGAGGATCGAGTCCCAGATCAGGCTCCCTGCCAAGCAGGGTCTCCCTCTCTCACTCCCCCTGCTTGTGTTCCCCCTCTGGCTGTGTTTCTCTCTGTCAAATAAAAAAAAAAAATCTTAAAAAGAAAAGAAAAGAACCAATATTAAGGAAAGAGGAGGGAACATCACTACAAAGATCCTGCAAATATTTAAAGAATAATGAAGGAACATTATAAAGCTTGATGACAATACACTTAACAACTGGAAGAAACAGACAAAGTCTTTCATAAGCATAAGTTATTAAAAAGAGAAACAAAAAATCTGAATGGCTCTTGATCTTTAGGAATTGAATTCATAACCAAAACCTTCACATAAAGAGAACTCCAAACTGAGTTTTATTGATGAATTATATTAAATAATTAAAGAATAATATCAATTCTGCACACATATTCCTTCAGAAAGCAGAGAAGTTATATTTCTTAACCTGTTTAATGAGGCAGGTATAAAAGAACAGAACAATAAACTTCATGAATACAATAGTCCTCGATTGCTTTCATGAACTGAGCCAAAAGCAGATTCTTTTTTTTTTAAATTAACATATAATGTATTATTTGTTTCAGGGGTACAGGTCTGTGAATCAACAGTCTTACACAATTCACAGCACTCACAATAGCACATACCCTCCCCATCATCCATAAGCCAGCCACCCTATCCCTCCCCACCCCTTCTGGCAACCCAAAGACAGATGCTTAACTGAGACACCCAGGTACACCATGTAATGCAAGGTTAGTCTTAAACACTCTCCTCCACCCCCCAGGCCCTTCCTTTTGTGCACACCTTAAAAGAGACACAACACACCCCACCCCACCCTGCCCAAAGCTTACTAAAATCCCACTTTTTTTGAGAGAGAGTGGGTGCAGGAGCTGGTGGGGGAGGGTAAGGAGGAGGGAGTACCAGCAGGCTCTGCTCTGAGCATGGAGTCCGACATGAGGCTTAGTCCTGTGACCCTGCGATCATGATCTAAGGACTAAGGCAGATGTTTAACTGACTGAGCTACTCAGGCTCCCCCTAAAAATTCCACTCTTACTGGTTTAAAGTGTCAAATTCTGCCTTAGCAGGGGAACCTCAAAGCACATCACCCTCAGACCCTAAAAAAGACATGTGACCCAGGTCCTGCCCTGGTCTCTCTCCCTGTTCCCTGCTTTGATCACCCTGCATGGCTTGCTGTGTACCTTTTCCCTACCTGTGAGTAATAAACACTATTTCCCCTCCCTTTGCAGTTTTTTGGTGGAATGTGGCTCACCATTTGACACCCTGGGGCTCTACTTAATAAATGTTAATTTAACAAAGTCATAATCTAAAATGGCTAAAAACTGAAACAATGGCTAAAACTGACACAACCTAAAATGTCCAAAGCAGAAAAATAAATAAATTGTGGCATATTTATATATACCACATATATGGCTGGAATATTTCTCAGCAACCAAAGAGAATGAATCACTGACATGCATGATGTGGGTGAATTGTTCAATATTATGTTAAGCAAAAGAGGCAAGACACAAAATAATGCATAATTATGGTTTCATTTATATGATGTTTTAGAATCGAAAAAAAACTGATCTATGGTGCTAGAAATAAGCTTCCTGAGGGCAAAGGGAGGGAAATTGACTGTAAAGGGGCTCAGGGACTTTCTATGGTGGTGGAAATGTTTCCTATCTTGATTGTTGTTGTTTCAGATGAGTGTATGTGTTGCTGAAATCCACAAACAGTATACTTATAGTTCATGCATTCCACAGTATATAAGGTAAATATCAACAAATTAAGAAAAAAAAGGATATTTTTCTCTATGCTGGAGCTGGCTCAGAAACTCTAATTTCATTATGTTTATCTAAAATATAAATTTGAAGTGTGAGAATGAATATGTAATTTCAACCATAATTCTTGTTTTATAGCTTTAACAATAGTCACAAGGTCTAAACATTCTCCTATTCCTCATTTAAGAATCTAATGCAAAGAACTCATAAGATGCATCTTAACTCACTTTGGTTTTGGCATCACTTCTTGGGTCCCAATTAGCAATAGATATGAAAGCTTCTAATTCATAGCGATCTTCTCCCCAACAAACTGATTTTCACTCTAATATTTCACATTTGTGTTTTAATGACAAATGTAATGGTAGTTGCTGCATTAATGGAAACCACTCTGCTTACCATATCTCTCTCACTCACCCACATCCAACCAACTTGTCTTCTCTGTTGCATCACTACGTGCTGACTTAATAATAGGTAGATACAATTTTTAAGTTAAAATGAAAATGTTGCTTTTAGTAAAATATATATATTCTGAGCCTCAAAAGAAAAAAGACAATGTCATTTTCTTGATGATTCAAGAGCTGTTTGTGTTAGGAAAATATAAACAGTGAGATGCTAAGACCAGGTGCATTGTCAAACTCTCACATCTGAAAGTGGAAAGTCCTACATGATCTTAAGCCATACACAACCCTTTATATGGGTCTCTGGCTAATTCTTCTGGAATCACTCCTGCTGCCTTGGTGTCTTGTGCCCATCACCACATCCATCTTATAGTTTGCAAGGTCTATGCCTTCTCCTTTCCACTGGGAGGTACTTGCAAGCAGTAGATACAACTTTTAATTCCATTCAGATTTCTTTTCTAATACCCTAGGGTCTACTGGTCTACAACTGGTCATTCAATATACATCATATTTATATGTTTAAAACACTGCACCAAATCTTCCTTAGATTTGTCTAGTGTCCTTCACAGTGCATTTATGTTTAAAAACAAAGAGTTTTAAAAATAAATTTTGCACCACAAATAAAGAATGGGATTTTACTTAATTTCTGATTGAAGGATTGAGCCCCCAAGTCTTTGGAGATCATTGCTAAGAGATAGTACATGCACACAATTGACTCTTGAATGTAACTTAAAGGAAGCTAACTTTTTACATTTCCTTAGAGCAGATCTCTCCATAACTTACGGGATGAATCTACTAACAAGTAACTATGTTGGCCAGCTTAAGAGAGATGCTTAGGAAAAGAAAGTGTTATCCATGGATCAACTGATACTCTGTCACTTGGAATTTTTCTGAAAATAGAGCTTTCAACTTTTTTTTAAATGACTTCTTCACTGCAAGTTTATAAGGCTGAATTTATTATTTTTGTACTTGAGAGAATTAAAATCAAGTGTCTCCCAGATTTTCCTATGATTAGGGGAGCTTCATGACAATCGTTAGAGATGATTTGTTTACTGTTGGCATTCATTTAATTAAATTCGAACAGTAAGTAGCAAAATAAACAAAGAAAAATAATATATTTTAGGTTTAAATATCTGCTAAAATACAGACACATGAATGTTTATTAATAAAAATTATTTTAACTTACAAATATATTTTTCCAATTTGCCTTTATTTTATATGAGAAGAGTAATGAAAGACCAAATCAAAATAATAATTAGCATTTTGCATGACCTCATCTTTGAAGGTTATCTTTTCAAATACTATATTACAACACTTTAAAGAAACCTTCTCTTTAGAATGATTTAGTCATCCAGGGAGTGTATTAATACAGAATATCTCAGGAAAAGCTGGCAAATAAGCTGACATTCAAAAGGAGTTTTCTAATTAGCACATAGTTTTCCTAATTAGCACATAGACATTTTAGTTATCAGAATTTTTTTAAAGACTTCTTCAATTGTGAAATAAATCCTGAAAAAGATAGACACACCGGTAGATGATAGATGACAGATAGATGATAAATGCTAGATAGATAGAGATAGATAATAGATGATAGATGATAGAGATAGATGATAGATAATGATAGATGATAGACAGATGGTAGGTGATAGCTAGATAGATGATAGATGATGATAGATGATAAACAGATAAATGATGGATGGATGGGTGGATGGGTGGATAGATTATGATAGCTAGCTACCCATCTAGCTAGGTAGATAGATGAAATAATCATTGATGGAATCCCCTGCTATTATTACCTAGGTTAAGAAACATCATTAATCACCCCCACTTCCCACTTTTCCTACTTTCCACTCTGTAGAGGTAACCATTATTCTGAATTTTGGTATAATAAAGCCCTTGCTTTTCATGATAGTTTATCATCACCATATGCATTAATAAGCAGTACAATTTAATTTTGTCTGATTTTGAAATCTCTTTATGAACGCATTCTGATTACGTTTCCCTTTGTAACTTGCTAGTTTTGTCCTCCATTTTGTGAGATTAATCTAAGTTAGTGAACAGCCACAGATTTATTTCCAGTGCCATACAGTATTCTGCTGTATGAATGTAGCATAAACTATTTATCTAGTTACCATCAATAGACAAACGGGTTGTTTTCAGCTTGGGACTATTATAAACATTTTTGTGTTTTATCTTGGTGTACATGTACAAAATCTTCTCTAGGACTGGAATTACTAAGCCATATATTATGCATATTTTCAACTTTTCTAGAAAACGTAAACTCTTCTACAATATCATTGTCCCATGTACTTGAGTATCAGCGCTGTGTGAGAGGCCTCTTTGCTGCATATCTTCATCAACCCATGGTGGTGTCAGAATTTTAAATTTTTGTGTAATTGCTGAGTGTTTTCTTTACATTTCTCTAATCACTACCAAATTTGCACCATATTTCCATGTTTGTTAGTGATTTGGATTTTTTCTTTTCTGAAGGATTTGCTGAAGACTTTGACTATTTTTCTGATAGTCTTTTAATTATTACTCTGCATTGATTTCATACTATATTATTGACCTTGAACATCTGTCCTTATATTTATTCTTGGTACCATTTTAAATCATTACCTTTTAGAAAAACTATTTTGTAAAACTTAATAGCTGCTTTGTAGAAATATATCACTTGCAACAAATTTTCAAAAATGGATTTTTTTATCCAACTGCTTTGTAAACTCTCTCATTGATTCCAATAATTTATCTTCAGATTCTTTGGGTTTTGTTTTATGTACAAACTCAGGTTATCTCTAAATGATGATAGCTCTGTACCTTCCTTTTCTAATCCTTATACTTCTTACTTCTTTTTCTTTAACTTAGTGCATCTAATAATTTTGCACCTAATAAAATAATTATGTGGTTTATTCCATTTATATGTTCCTAGGGAAATTACATTAGTTGTTTATACAATACTAAATCTACTTTGCATTCTTGGAATAAATCCCACTTCAGTGAGGGTATATGATCTTTTTTTTCATTCAGTATTGGATCCATTGTTTGTTTAGGGTCTTTGTATTTCTGCTCTTAAATGATATTGAATTCTAGCATTTCTCATTCTTATTTATCAAGTTTGGGTTTGGAGGCTAATAAACATGTTACAGAGTGTTTCCTCTTTTTCTATTCTCTAGAAATGATTATGTAATATTAAGATATAATTTCTTTCTTGAATATTTGGTAGTATTCTTGACTTCCATTCATGCCAGGAATGGCCAGCAATCCCTGTACTGACAGATGAAAGATTACTCCAAACTTTGCAGTGAAAGAGAGAAGGCAAAGGGGTCAATACTCAGAGACAAAGACTGTTGGCTCTTCTTTGCTCCCACCTTAATTGGTCCTTCAGGATAATCATAAATCTTTATCACTGTATCTCAAGCATGTAATGTGTTACAAGGGGTCTTACTGGAACTATGAGGATCTGTTTACATGAAATATATGATATGCTAATCTGCATATTTACATAGCCTAGGGGCCAATGCTTGCATCTCTTAGATCACAGGGCAACTGTCTGGGCTAAGAAAGCTTCCTGGTGGGGCACTGCTTGTAGCATTCCTATGGCAGAGTGGTCATGCAGGTCTCTGCATTCCAAAGGCCTGTACCCTTCTCCAAAACCTTCCCTCACCCCCGGAAGCCTCTGTGTTAACATTTTAGCAAGCCAGATATTAATGGATGATTTCATGCTCTACATTTACCCCAGCACATCAGTGGTGGGGTGAAATTATTCCAAGTGTGTGGTCTCTATCTAGTGCTCAGCAGATTTCTTAGAAGCTCATCAATTCATTTAAAACAGTAATTTAAAAATATTTTTATTGAGTTTTTTTGACATTATGTAGCAGGAACTCGTAATAAGACGGTGCCATATTGCTAACAACAAAAGTCTCTAGATTTATTTTCAAGTATGTTTTGAATAATGCTAGGACCTCTAACTGGAGCACCAATAGATAGTTGGAAGCCATTAGAAAACACAGAATAGGCTCTAATCAATTTATAAGTCATTCTTGTGGAGGAATCAGTTGGAACCATAGAGTAACCAGGTTTGTTTTGTTTTGTTTTTTTAGTGTACACACAGGCAAAGAAAAGCAAAAGTTGGTGTTAACCATCTTCATAGGTGAGGAATTAGCTTAGGATCTAATGAAGAGTTTGGAGAAAGCTTGCTGAGAAGTGTTAGATGACAGTGGTGGTACTGTAATTAACATTACATTTACTCTGCATCAAAAGGAAACAATAATATCCCCATATACTTTGTAGTACTTATTATTATATAGAAAATGTTTTAAGTTCTTTACATATGTAAATTCATTTACTGCTCACAACTATGTAAGATAGGGTTAGTAAGGTAAGTAAGAGAGGTCAGTAAAATATCAGCACTGGGATTTAGAAATGACAAGTCTGGCTGTAGAAGTCATGCTGTTAACCTCTGCTTTATACTGCCTCTATGCGCTTTAGTGAAAAAACTTTTCTAATACTTATGTTCAGAGGATTGTAACTGACTGCCTTTACTAAATAAGTTTTTAATTAACATGAAGCACACATTTCTTGTTTTGGTAAAAGAACATCCGTCAATAGGGTATACAATAAAGCCCACTTATGGAGTAAATTCATCCCAGCCCTACTGGGGTCCAAAATGACCCTCCACTGGACTAACACCATGGCTCCCCTACACCTTCTACTCTCATTAGAAAAGAAGAAGAGGCCCAAGAATTTGGTGTTTCAACCCTATCTTCAGAACTTAATTCAGTACCAGAACACTTGATATAAGCTCAGACTTCTCCAGAAGTAAAGATAACCACCCTTTGGTCTACTTTCACAATTACAATGTTCAAAATCTATTTCTCACAATTTCTATGCTACCATGTTGGTCTGAGCCACAGTCATTTTGTCTTCGGATTAATGCAATTGCACCCTAACTGGGCTCCTCTTTTTGGAACATCAGATATGAGAATAGGGTTATTTGGGGGAATCTGTGGGCAATTTGTTAACATGTTCAGGATTAGGACTAAACTTTTGGACGTGTGGCATCTTAATAAACAGTGACTGTTTTAAACAAAGTGCTGGTGTAACAATGACAAAGGAAAAAGACATGTCAAAAAGGAAAAAACTATTTTTTTTTTACATCAGCTGCTGGTTTCTAAAACTCACTTCAAATAGTTTATTTAACAAGATGCAGGCTGCAGAAAAGTTGAGAATGTTTACTCTGAACACACAATTATATTCTCCCTGTAACATTGGTACCCCTAGGGAGATACTGTCAGGCTTTCTGACTGAGGAACTTTCCCTTAGCCAAGAAAAATTGAATTTTGATGAATACTTTTTGAATGCTGTTAAATTGTCCACAGCACCTGAGATGTAAATAGCTTACCTCTTGGAGACAGGCCATTATCGTTTGACAAAAACTAGGTAGTGGGGTTTATTTTCTATTTCATTTGATATTTTTAATTTTGTGTATTGTTGGTCTTGAAAAAGGGAATCAGGTCCAATTTTTCCTCCTTATTATGAAAAAACTGAAACACATATGAAAGTAGAGAAGAAAAAATAATTAACTAATACCCAGCTCAAAAATGTTCAAATCTCAGCACTTGTTTCACCTGTCCTCTGCTCAATATGCCATTGTATAGATGCACCACATTTTATTGATGCATTTGACTATTGATGGACTGCTGGGTTGTTTTCTATACCTTTTGCTAGAAGACAATTAATAAGTGCTCCAATAAATATCACTTTTTTATGTTTTCTGTGATGTAAATGCCTAGACTTGGGATTTCCTTGTCAAAGGATAAAGGCAATTGTCATTTTACTAGATGGGGTACATTATTTGCAAATATGACCTCAACTATTCTCCTATGTATCATATTTATATGCCATTGCCTTAATATTTTTCAACTCCTCTCAACAAATAGAGTCTATCTCCCTACTGACCGAAGCAGAGCTAGATTTTGCTTTGCTTTGGCCAATATAATGTGGTGAAAGTGATTATGTGCAATTTTGATTCCAGTCCTCAAAAGGCTTTGTAGCACTTCTGCTCACTTTCTTGGGAGCATTGCCTCTACCACATGTATAAATTCAATCAAGCCTATTGAAGGATAAAAGACCACCTAGGACAGAGCCATGTCAACTTGCTTTTCTCAGCCAGTGCCCCATATATGTGAGATAGCATAGTCATGATGACACATGTATGAGAGCAAAGCCATGATTAGAGGAACTACCCAGCTGAGTGCAGCCTAAATTTCTATCCCACAGAACTGTAAACTGAATAAAAGCCTGTTGTTTGAAACTACTTTCAGTATAGTTTCTTACCCAGAAACAATCAATTTATACACAACATAACTGCCAGATTATCCTCTACTGGTATTTTATCATTCGTAATCCCAGCGCCAACCTCTATCCATTTCTTCTCTGCCGTAGAATGTGTCCTTGAAATTCTCAATTTTTCCTATATAAAAGGCAAAAAACAATGTATCAGTGTTGTTTTATTTTGTATCTCTCTTATTATGAATGAGGTTGAGTACCTTTTCAGATAGTTAGGTATCCCGTATGTGACTTCATCAAGAACTTTGCTTTCCTATCCACCATATTTATTATACACATCCAACAAAGAAATTGAGATACCTTAAATCCTCACTTAAGCTAAGCTTCCCCAAATTTTGACCCATTTATTAAATTCTGTATATCCTCACTAATGAATTGCTTTTGTAACAGCTAATGGACACTACTGGTTTTGTGAAAATCCTTTGCTATAATTTAAGACCTGAAATAGCCTATATATTGACCAATAGGAATGAGATAAATTGTAATGGTTGATTCTCCAAGAGTAGTACCCTGAAATGAAGCTTCATAGGACCAAACTACAAATCTTCAGTTCAAATGTAATACAAAATTCATATCATACATATGGTGTGCCCTTAATAGTCATGTTCAGGGTCATCTGGGTGGCTTAAGCATCTACCTTCTGCTCCGGTCATGATCCCAGAGTCCCAGGATCAAGCCCTTCATCAGGCTCCCTGCTCCACGGGAAGTCTGCTTCTCCTTCTCTCACTCCCCCTGCTTATGTTCTGTCTCTAGCTATGTTTCTCTCTGTCAAGTAAATAAATAAAATCTTTAAAAAAAATAGTTATGTTCACCCCAAGGTAAAGTTAGAAATGTATCTTACTCTAATGGTCAGAGTAAACCACATTAAAAACCATATTCTTCACTATGTTGTATACTTGAAACTAATGTAACATTGTGTGTCAATTATACTTCAATTTAAGAAAAAATGAAAAAAGAAAAATATAAACACTTTACAGAATATCAAAAAAAGAGTTCAAAATTCAGGTCATTTTCTGATTGTATTTAATATTTTCCTCATGTCACTAATCATTTATAAATTCTAAAAATAACTTTTTTAAAACACACATTCTTCTCCCCTTCTGAGTTAACTTACCAAGTTACCTAAGACACAAACATGAAACTATGTATGCAAGAAAATAGAACTTACCGAGCGTATGCCCTCTTACTAAAAGCTAATGGCTTCAGGGTGATCAGACAATGAATAAAGGAATGAATTCTCAATAAACTGAGACTCTGGGTTATCTGCTCCAGGGAAGACTGTCACCTGTATATCACCACCTTTCTGTATCCTCCTACATCTTCATCTTATCTCTGATCCTAGCATGTGAGAACCATCTGTTTATCTATCTGTTGCCTTAAGGGCAGCTGGACAGGTGCTGCTTTCTCATCTAAACATCTTTAGCCAGTAGTCCAGTACCTGAAACATGACAGATATCCAAAAATATTTGTTAAAGTGGAAGAAACTAAAAGGCAATTGTTAGCATAATTAAAAGTATCCATTTTAATAGGATATATTCAGATCTTGCTATAAAAACAAGACTCCCAATTCAAATGTACTTATGGGTTTAAAAGACTTTCTTATATACATGTCATATCCATAGGAATGCTAAGGAAGGCAGGATGACCTAATACATTGTAAGGAAGACCCTGATTAATTCTTTTATAACTGCTATTTCACAGTGAAAATGCCCAGATATTGACATCATGCCAGATAAAGAGAAACAGCATGCAAGAAGGAAAATGGATTCTTCCAACAAGATTAATATTTTACTTATCTATGTTGGATTTACGAACACAAGAGTATGGAGCATTTCCTATACTGCTTTCTCAGGACCCATCCTTCCTCAGCCCATTCATATGTAGGGAGAGGGCGTGGATGCTTCTCAGTCTCTGAGTTTATATATATATCTGTTCTTTGTCCTCATCATTAACTGCTCTTACATACTTTACAAAATGATATTCAAGGTTACTAATAACTTAGTCCCAATAGCAATGTTACATTGAGGTCTCATATACTTTAACACAAGTGATGCTGCTTTTGCCCAGTGGAAGAAAATAAGGTCAGAAGTACTTGATTTTAATTCCTTGCTTCTGTACTCACACCAGCAGGATCTTGGGCTTACCACCTACTTTTTCAAACTATTAGTCTCCTCATCTAGAAAAGTAGGAAATGTAAGATGTCATATATGAAGTTGCCCAGCACACACCTGGTGAAAACTGGAAGTTCAGTATCTGTGGGTGACTTTCCCATTTCCCCAAAAATGATTGCTCCATCTAATTCATGACAATTACATTTAAAGACATTAGAAAATTCTGCTCAACAGGCTCTAGAAGACTGCCTGACACTGGCTTGAATTGGGGCAGGTTGCTTAACCTCTGTTAGGCCTCGGTTACCTTGTTAACAAAATGGAGATACTGAGAGAAGTAAAGGCACCTGGCACAGAGTAAGTGCCCAATAAATGTTAATTAATGTTAGGTTCATTTCTTTTCTTTATTAAAGTTAGTGTAGTTGAAATTTATAAATGACTATATTAGTTTGATAGGATACTTGAAAACTAAAAATTAGCCTACTCTAGTTGG
This sequence comes from Spilogale gracilis, assembly GCA_004023965.1. Taxonomy (NCBI): domain Eukaryota; kingdom Metazoa; phylum Chordata; class Mammalia; order Carnivora; family Mephitidae; genus Spilogale; species Spilogale gracilis. The sequence goes on along the minus strand of PITA01005193.1, from coordinate 75,626 downwards.
CATCACTGACATAAAGTTATATAAAAATAGCTTAGAGCAAAAATTCTTGGTTCTCTGAACTCTGGTAATGCTTCTTGACATATTGACGGGATTTCACCCAATGCACTGCTGCTTTAAATTCACAGATAAATTATTTCACAGTTGAGGAAATGCTCTCATAGTACAGTAACTTCAGGGTTTAGCAGCCACTTTTAAAATTTCACTTATGATGCCTATTTTCCTTTTTTTTTTTTTCTTCTTTTTTTTTAAACCAGAAGCATGATGTGATAATTAGAGGAAGAAAGGGAATAAATAAACCCAAAGGATTCTGCAGGGAAAGGACCACTGAGCATTTGAACTGAAAGATGGTTTGAACTGAGAAACAGAATTCTGGCTTATTTTGTCTTTTAGCCACAGCCACTCTTGCAAGTCAGTATGATGCAACACGAAACATGTACAGGAGCAAAATGGAAATCTTCCTTTTATGAATCAGGGAGCAAATACTGAGGAAATGACTCTGCATTCAACACAAAGTGCTCTCTTGCAGAACAAAAGGTATGACTGAACACAGAGGAGCTGGTTTATTCTAACAAAAAAAAAAATTTCATTTCACCAGGGACTGCCAAATTCTGTTCCAATGACCCCGCTTAGGATCTCCAAGGTCAAGAGGAACATGTGGCAAGTTGGAGAACAGTGGAGAAGTGCACCTTCCCTGCAAGAAGCATGCCTTTGGCCTGATGTGTTTGTGCTCTCTCCATCAAAGGAGCCAAGACTAAAAAAAAATATATCAATTCTGAGAAAATGGTTTAGCCATCATAAAGCAGATAATAATGAAAATAAATACAATTTTAGAGATATAACTTACATAGTTTATTATGAGTCATTTATTTATTTATTCAAGTCCCACTCACATTTTCCTGCTTCTTTCCCTCACAAATGGTGTATCAGATTATCTTTGCATGTCCCAAGACTCAAATCAAAACTAAGTGAGCTGGTGGTTTCCTTCATAACTTATCAGAAATTGAAATCTATAGGGTTTTGTTTTGTTTTGTTTCAGGCATGATTAGCCCTAAGTTATCAAAATTTACTGAAGTAAATTGTTGAATATGAAACTGTTAAATACTAAATCTCTAAATACTAAAGTAAAAATGTTACTGATATTATCAATTTGATATGAAAATTTGATATGAAAAACCTACATTGTTGTAGGGCCATTTGTTTTCAGTGTTCCCATTAGCTATTCTACCTTCATTTTCATTTCATCAAGGACTATCAAATTCTGTTCCAGTGACCCCCCTGAGGATCTCCAAGGTCAAGAGGAACACGTGGCAAGTTGGAGAACAGTGGAGAAGTGCACCTTCCCTGCAAGAAGAATACTTTTGGCCTGATGTGCTTGTGCCAACACAAAAAATTTTCTGCCTGGAGTTAGTAGTAGTAGTGTAATAAATGTTGGTATTGACAAACTTACATCCATTTCCTCTGTTTTGTTTCCCTCAGAACTCAAAATTCTGTTCTAGTATTCAGCAGTCATCCCTTATGTGGTTTTTAATAATCAGGGTTCTCCAGAGAAACAGAACCAATGAGAGAGAGAGAGAAAGAGAGAGAGAGAGAGAGAGAGAGAGAGAGAATGAGATTTATTTATTTTAAGGAACTGACTTGTGCAATTGTGGGGATTGGCAAGTCAAAACTATAGGGCAGGCAGGCAGGCTGGAAATACAGATTAGAGCTGATGTACTCTTGAGTATGAAATATGAAAGATGGGCCAACAGGCTGGAAACTGAGGCAGAATTTTTATGTTGCAATCTTGAGGCAGAATTCCTTCTCTGAGAAACTGTCTTTGTTCTTAAAGCATTTTTAACTGATTGGATAGGTCCCATTCATATTACAGAGGGTAATCTATTTTACTCAAAGTCAGCTGATTAAATGTTTAATCACACATTAAAGCTATCTTCACAAGACTGATGTCAGGGGACAACTTGCCCATGGCAGCCAACAGAATGTGCCTACAGATCTCCTACTATAGGAACATGACAGATAGGGAGCCTCAGGTGCTACACTTTGAAATTCATTACTGGACTTGTAAGGAGGTCTTGCCTACAAAGGGCTACTCCCCACCAGTGATTGAGCTCCTAGAAAACACAGAACACTTGTGTTCATTAACTTTAGCTCAGGGACTCCCAGAAAACTTTAGTGAGCCCTCCTTACACTGCAGAGATGTCTAGAACACTTCTACCCATTTTCTTTCTGTGTCTCTATCTCTGTCTCTCTCTTTGTCCTTTGCTACACTGAGTTCTGATGTCTCTCCAGACACCTTCCAGACAGTTTCCATTTCCATTTCCCCATTTCCACTCACATAATTATTTCCTCTAATAATCTCTTTGCATATTGAATAATATCTCAGTGTCAGTTTCAAAGAAAATCTAGGAAAATCAAAGACCTTAAAATAAATAAAGAAACTGGATGAGGATCCTGGGTGGCTCAGTTGTTTATGCATCTGACTTTTGATTTCAGCTCACACATGATCTTGGGGTTGTGAGGTCAAGACCCACGTTCAGCTCCAGACCCACACTGAGCTCCATGCTGGGTATGGAGCTTCCTTAAAATTCTCTCCTTCCATCTCCCTCTGCCCCACCTTCTCTCTTTCTGTCTCTGCCCCCCCATAAAAAAATAAAAAGTAAAAAAGAAAGAAAGAAACTGGACCTAGTTCTATTGATTAAATCCTGGATAAAGACTTGACTACTGACATACATAGTCTTGGACTGTTGAGTTACATAAACCAGTAAAACCCAATTTTGTTTTTTCCCTTAAACTAATTTAGATTGAGTTTTCCATAACTTGCAAATGAAAACCTCTTAAATGGTACAATTAGTCTCTAAACAATACTAACTCTAGTATATTTCCATGTGAGTTTCCATTGTGGGTGTGATCTACATGATCACAACTAGGTCTTAAATTAAGTCTTAAAAGTCTTGAAAGATCAGAAAAAAAATCACATTTTTAAAAGAAATATTTATACAGAAAAACACAAATGGCTTTACTTAAAATTATGCAAGAAAATGAAAAAAAGAATTTCTCTTCCTTTTAAAAATTTAACTCAGAGGGACACCTGGGTGGTTCAGTCAGTTAAGCATCTAACTCTTGATTTCAGCTCAAGTCATGATCTTGCAGTCATGAGATTGGTCTCTGCATACAGCTCTGTGCTCAGCAGGGAACCTGCTAAGGATTCTCTCTCCCTCTTCCTCTGCTCCCCTCCCCACTCTCATTCTAAATATAAATAAATAAATAAATAAATAAATAAATAAATAAATAAATCTTTTTAAAAAATAAAACAAAATAAATAAAAATTTGAGTCACTGTTAAGAACAGTCTGGAGTCCCTTCCTTATACAACTTATAGCTATAGCAGAGGGGACTAGTTAGAGACAGGTATGCAGCTCTCCCACTGAATTTTCCAAACGCCATGAGTCAAACTTTAGAAGATAAAAAATTCATGGTGTGTTTTTCATGTATTATGGGGACAGGAACCAAGAGTTCATACTCTACATTAGAAAAATGACAAAAGTTCATTCATATCACTGAAATTTTAATATATACAGTATTTTTCTCAATATTTAAATAAGTTAATTAAGAACACGTATACTGGATTTTCAAAGTAGCTCTGCTGGGTAGTTAAGTAACGTTTCTAATAAGGCTACCATTTTTCAGAAGGACTTTTGAATTACTTTCTTTGGGAAATGTCATTATAGTTTTGACACCTTCTTTTGACTACTGTCCATGAAAACTAATTTCCTAAATGTCTTCAGCATCAACCAAGACTTCTGAATAAGATGTTAAGTTGGGAAGACCATTTTTAGTTAAAAAATGAAATGAGTGGGAAGGGGCAAGATGGTGGAGAAGTAGGAGACTCTGTTTCAAAAGGTCTCCTGAAGTGAGGTAAACTATCTACTGGGACAATCTGAACACCCATGAAATCAGCCTGAGATGTAAGACTACACACTTCTGGATCACTTCTGGATCTCTACAGGGGCATAAGAGCATCAGCAGAGAGGGAAAGCAGAGCAGGAGTGCTCAGGCTGATTTCAGAGGAGAAATAGGAGGGGGAGGGAGCCACCAGAGGCGACCCATTGGAAAGTAATACCCCAATACGAAAGTGCCCTGTTCTTGGGGACCAGCATCAACTTTCAGTCTGGTTAAAAGCATTCAAAAGCAAAGAGTCTTCACCGTTGGCAGGGACACAAAACACGACACCAGGCCAGGGATAGAAAGCATTCCCTGGCGCCACGCAGGAGGGAACCTGGTGGCATGGAGTCTCTTTAAAAGCCAGGCATGAACAACCCACAAAGAAGGTGACTCTGCAGACTTCTGCACAACCTGCCGGGCCCCAGGATCTCAGTCCCTCCTGCATGGGGGTGCAAAATAGACTCTCTGGGCAGAGACAAGGTCACATGACCAGAAATCAGTCCCGGTTTCCCTGGCATGGGAGTGAAACGACATGTGGGGACTTCGGGCGCCAATCTGACCAGTGGCTGCGGGGGCGCCGTTTGTGACAAGCAGCCAAAGGGGGAAGCTACAGGGAGAGGCTCCCTGGGCAGAGACAAGGTCGCAGGACCCAAAATCAGTCCTGGATTCCCTGGCACGGGAGCAAAATGACAAGCGGGGCTTCCATCGCCAATCTGACCAGCAGCTGCGGGGGTGCTGGTTGTGACAAGTGGCCAAAGGAGAAGATGCAGGGAGAGGCTGTGAGCCCTGCAACATTCAGAAGGCTGCTGAGGCCTCTCTCTGGGAAGGAGGTCTGAGCGCAGACATCTTAGACTGGCCTGACTTCCTGAAAAGCTGCAAAAAGCCACAAAAACAGATTCTCCAGAGAATAAAAGCCTGAAAACCTGGTTGCCATGGAGCGGCGAAGAGACGCAGCCCAGGTAGAAGGGACTGAAAAACAGCACGGCAGGCCCCTGCCCTAGAAGGCAAGCCAAAAGAACAAGAGGACAACACCAAACTGTAAAACTCCAACATCGGGGGAAAGGAAACATATTAAGCTCCTGGTACTACCCCAAAAACTGTACATGTTATAGATACAGCTTTTCACTTTATTTTCTTTTTAACTTTTTTCTATATTTATTTTTAAAGTTTTCACTTTATTTTAAAATTCATTCTCATGTTTTTGCTCTTTTATTTTTTAACCCACTTCTTATTAAAACATAATACTTGATACAACACTCCATAAAAACTTTTTACCTTGAACTTTTTTTCAAACACATATCTATGTTTTGTTGTTGTAGTTGTTGTTGTTCCTTTTGTTTGTTTGTTTGTTTTTTCTGTTTCTTTTTCCTTTGTTCTCTTTTCTTTCCTTTATTCTTTTTTCTTTCAAATATACATTTACAGGGCACCTGGGTGGCTCAGTTGGTTAAGCGACTGCCTTCGGCTCAGGTCATGATCCAAGAGACCTGGGATCGAGTCCTGCGTCGGGCTCCCTGCTCAACGGGAAGCCTGCTTCTCCCTCTCTCACTCCCCCTGCTTGTGTTCCCTCTCTGGCTGTGTTTCTTTCTGTCAAATAAATAAAATTTTAAAAAAATAAAAATAAAAATAAATAAATAAATATACATTTAGTTATAAGCTTCAAGGTAATCCTTCATTCCTATTCAATACTACTCCTATATACAAACCAGTTTTAATCTGCCTATATCTTTAAATAGTGGGCTCCAATAGCAACAATAATAAGACACACCCAGGAGGATCTGAAATACTTTCCTTGCCCACAAGGAGGGTTTGCACTCACCTTCCCACCCTATTCTGTCAGTATTTCTGTGTAATTGTTTTTGCCTTTGTAATATATAAATACTGGTCTTGGGGGTCATTCGGGATGGGCTTAGCTTTTTGATCTCTTCAACTTTCTTTTACTCTTGATGATCTTTTTCTTTACTCTGTTGTAGTTTTTGCACCATATAAATCCTACTATTGGGGCCAACTCTGGCTCGGTTTTTTTTTTTCTTGCTTCCTTTCTCTTCTTCTCTTTTTTCTTTCTTCTTCCTTTTCAGTAGTGATTTCTGATTGCTCCTAAACCTTCCAGTGAACAATTCATCTACATAGTGGTTGATATTTTCAGCTATACATCCCCTCAACCACTCCTCACCAAAATGACTCAGAGGAGAAATGACCAACAGAAGAAAAACCCACAGATTGCAACTCCTGTCACAGAATTACTGAAAATAAACATAAACAATAAGACAGAAATGGAATTCAGGGCAGCAATTGTCCAAGTAATGGCTAACTTGGAAAAGAACTTTAGTCTCAAGATAGAGCTCTAATGACAGAAGTGAAAGCCAAGGTTAGATAGGCGATTAATGAGATGCAATCTAATTTAAATACACTAACAGCTAGAGTAAGCAAAGCTGAAGATCGTATTAGTGATTTAGAAGACAGATGGATCTAGAAGGAGAAGTCTTGGAACAAACAGCTAGAATCCCACGAAAATAGAATTGGGGAAATAAATGATGCCATGAAACGCTCCAATATCAGAATTATTGGAATCCCCGAAGGAGTTGAGAGAGAGAGAGAGAAGCCTAGAAGATATAGCTGAACAAATCATGGATAAAAATTTCCCAAATCTGGGGAATGAAACAAATGTTTGGGTCCTAGAGGCAGAGAGGGCACCTCCCAAGATCAATGAGGCCAGAAAAACCTCTAGTTACATAATTGTGAAATTCATGAATCCTAAAACCAAAGAATATGTCTTAAGAACAGCCGGGGGAAGCAATCCCTCATGTATAGAGGAAGGACCATTAGGATAATGTCAGAACTATTCACAGAAACCTGGCAAGCCAGAAAGGGCTGGCAAGACATATTCAGGAAATTACATGAAAGAAATATGCAACCAAGGATAATGTACCCAGCAAGGTTGACTTTCAGAATGGAAGGGGAGATAAAGAGTTTCCAGGACCACTTAGGTCTAAAAGATTGTACAACCACCAAGCCAGCACTACAAGAAATACTAAGAGGGGTTCTATAAAAGAGAAACAAACCCAAGAGTGACACAGAACAGAAATTTACAGAGGTAATCTATAGAAACATGAACTTCACAGGCAACATGATGTCAATAAAAACATATCTATCAATAATCACTCTCAATGTGAATGGCCTAAATACTCCAATAAAAAGGCACAGGGTTGCAGACTGGATAAAATGACAGGAACCATCCATATGCTGTCTACAAAAAACACATTTTTAATGTAAAGACACTTCCAGATTGAAAGTGAGGGGATGGAGGACCATCTTTCATGCCAATGGACCTCAAAAGAAAGCCAGGGTAGGTGCCTGGGTGGCTCAGTGGGTTAAAGCCTCTGCCTTCAGCTCTAGTCATGATCTCAGGGTCCTGGGATCAAGGCTCGCATTGGGCTGTCTGCGTGGCAGGGAGCCTGTTTCCTCCTCTCTCTCTGCCGGCCTCTCTACCTACTTGTGATCTCTCTCTATATCAAATAAATAAATAAAATCTTTAAAAAAACAGTTCAGATAGAAAAATATTTAAAAAGAAAAAGAAAGAAAGAAAAGAAACCTGGGGTAGCAATTCTTATATCAGACAAATTGGATTTTAATCTAAAGACTGTAGTCAGAGACACAGAAGGACACTACATCATTCTCAAAGGGTCTAAACACCAAGAAGATCTAACATTTGTAAATATTTATGCCCCCAACATGGAAGCAGCCAACTACATAAGCCAACTGTTAAGCAAAATAAAGAGTCATATTGATACGAATACATTAATTGTAGGAGATCTTAACATACCACTCTCAAAAATAGACAGATCAGCTTAACAGAAAATCAACAAAGAAACAAGAACTTTAAATGACACATTGGACCAGATGGATCTTACAGATATATTCAGAACATTTCACCCTAAAACAGCAGAATATTCATTCTTCTCGAGGGCACATAGAACTTTCTCCAGAATAGACCACATACTAGATCACAAATCAGAACTCAATCTATACCAGAAGATTGAGATTATTCCCTGCATATTCTATGACCACAATGTAACTAGAACTCAACCACCATAAAAAGTTCAGAAGAAAATCAAACACATGGAAGCTATCCTGCTCAAGAATCTGTGGATCAGGGGCACCTGAGTGGCTCAGTTGGTTAAGCGACTGCCTTCAGCTCAGGTCATGATCCCAGAAACCCAGGATAGAGCCCTACATTAGGCTCCCTGCTTGGCGGGAAGACTGCTTCTCCCTCTCTCACTCCCTCTGCTTGTGTTCACTCTCTGACTGTGTTTCTCTCTGTAAAATAAAGAAATAAACAAAAAAATAAATAAATAATCTTTTTAAAAAAAAGGAATCTGTGGATCAACCAGGAAATCAAAGAAGAACTGAAACACTTCATGGAAACCAATGAGAATGAAGATACATTAATCCAAAACCTATGGGATACAGCAAAGATAGTCTTAAGGGGAAAATACATAGCCATCCAAGTGTCACTCAAAAAAATTGAAAAATCCTAATACACCAAGTATTACACTTAAAGAACTGGAAAATCAACAACAAATTAAACAAACCCCACACACAAGACAAGAAATAATTAAGATTAGAGCAGAGATCAATGAATTAGAAACTAGAGATACAGTAGAACGCATCAATGAAACTAGAAGCTGGTTCTTTGAAAGAATGAATAAGATCGATAAACCATTGGCCAAACTCATCCAAAAGAAAAGGGAGAAGACCCAAATTAATAAAATTATGAATGAAAGGGGAAAGATCATGACCAACACCAAGGAAAGAGAAACCATCATCAGAAATTACTATCAACAATTATATGCCAATAAGTTTAACAACCTAGAAGATATAGATACATTCCTGAAAACCTATAAACTTCTAAGACTGAAACAGGAAGAAATTGACAATCTGAATAGCCCTATATCTAGTAACGAGATTGAAGCAGTGATCAAAAACCTCCCAAAAAACAAGATCCCAGGACCAGATGGATTCCCTGGGGAATTCTACCAAACATTCAAAGAAGAAATAATACCTATTCTCCTGAAGCTGTTTCAAAAAATAGAAACAGAAGGAAAACGTCCAGGCTCTTTCTATGAAGCCAGGATTACTTTAATCCTCAAACCAGAAAAAGACCCCATCAAAAAGGAGAACTTCAGACCAATATCTCTGATGAATATGTATGCCAAGATTCTTAACAAGATCCTTGTTAACAGGATCCAACAATACATTAAAAAGATTATCCACCATGACCAGGTGGGAATTACCCAAGGGATGCAAGGGTGGTTTGACACTTGAAAATCAATCAATGTGATAGAACAAATCAATAAGAGAAGAGAGAAAAACCACATGGTACTCTCAATTGATGCAGAAAAGGCTTTTGACAAAATACAACATCTGTTCATGATTAAAACTCTTCAAAGTATAGGGATAGAGGAAACATTCCTCAACCTCATAAAATATATCTATGAAAAACCCACAGCGAATATCATTCTCAATGGGGAAAAACTGACAGCCTTCCCTCTGAGATCAAGAACAAAACAAGGATGCCCACTCTCGCCACTACTATTCAACATAGTGTTAGAAGTCCTAGCAACAGCAGTCAGACAACAGAAAGAAATAAAATGTATTCACTTTGGCAAAGAAGAAGTCAAAAATCTCTCTCCTGGCAGATGACATGATACTCTATGTGGAAAACCCAAAAGACTCTACCCCCAAACTACTAGAACTCAAACAACAATTCAGTAATGTGGCAGGATACAAAATCAATACACAGAAAGCAGTTGCATTCTTATACACTATCAATGAAAATATAGAAAGGGAAATCAGAGAATCAATTCTGTTTACTATAGCACCAAAAAGCATAAGATACTTAAGAATAAACCTAACCAAAGAAGTCAAGGATCTGTACTCGAGGAACTACCAAACACTCATGAAAGAAATTGAAGAAGACACAAAAAGATGGAAGAGCATTCCATGATCATGGATTGGAAGAATAACCATTGTTTAAAATGTCTATACTGGGGCGCCTGGGTGGCTCAGTGGGTTAAGCCTCTGCCTTCAGCTGAGGACATGATCTCAGGGTCCTGGGATCGAGGCCCATATCAGGCTTTCTTCTCAGCAGGGAGCCTGCTTCCTGGTCTCTCTCGGTCTGCCTCTCTGCCTACTTGTGATCTCTCTCTGCATCAAATAAATAAATACAATCTTTTTTAAAAAATGTCTATACTGCTCAGAGCAATCTATACTTTCAATGCCATTCTGATCAAAATTCCACCAACACTCTTCAAAGCATTGGAACAAACAATCCTAAAATTTATATGGAACCAAAAAAGACCCCAATTTGCTAAGGAATTGTTGAAGAAGAAAAACAAAGCTGGGGGCATCACGTTACCCAACTTCAGGCTTTATTACAAAGCCGTGATCACCAAGACAGCATGGTACTAGCACAAAAATAGACACATAGACCAATGGAACAGAGTAGAGAGTCCAGATATGACTATGGTCAAATCATCTTCAACAAAGCAGGAAAAAATATCCAGTGGTAAAAAAACAGTCTCTTCAATAAATGGTGCTGGGAAAATTGGACAGCTATGTGTAGAAGAATGAAGTTAGACCATTCTCTTATACCACGCACAAAGGCAAACTCAAAATGGGTGAAAGACCTCAACGTGAGGCAGGAATCCATCAAAATCCTAGAAGAGAACATAGGCAGTAACCTCTTTGACATTAGCCACAGCAACTTCTTTCAAGACACATCTCCAAAGGCAAAGGAGACAAAAACAAAAATGAACTTTTGGGACTTCATCAAAATAAAAAGCTTCTGCAAGCAAAGGAAACAGTCAACAAAACAAAGAGGCAACCCACAGAATGGAAATGACACTACAGACAAAGGGCTGATATCTAAGATCTATAAAGAACTACACAAACTCAACATCCAAAAAGATAATAAACACACCAAAAAATCAGCAAGAGACATGAAGAGGCACTTCTCCACAGAAGATATACAAATGTCTAACAGACACATGAAAAAATGTTCAGCGTCACTAGCTATCAGGGAAATTCAAATCAAAACCACACTGAGATACCACCTTACACCAGTCAGAATGGCCAAAATTAACAAGACAGGAAACAACAAGTGTTGGAGAGGCTGCGGAGAAAGGGTAACCCTCTTACACTGTTGGTGGGAATGCAAGTTGGTGCAGCTGCTTTGGAAAACAGTGTGGAGATTCCTTTAAAAATGTAAAATAGAGCTACCCCATGACCCTGCAATTGCACTACTGGGTATTTACCCCAAAGATACAGATGTAGTGAAAAAAAAATGCCATATGTACTCCAATGTTCATAGCAGCAATGGCCACAATCATCAAATTGTGGAAAGAGTCAAGGTGCCCTTCAACAGATGAATGGATAAAGAAGATGTGGTACATACATACAATGGGATACAATGCCTCCATCAGAAAAGATGAATATACAACTTTTGTAGCAACATGGACTGGATTGGAAGAGATTATGCTGAGTGAAATAAGCCAAGTAGAGAAAGTCAAGTATCACGTGGTTTCATTCACATGTGGTGCATAAGGGCTAATATAGAGGACAGTAGGAGGGGGAAAGGAAATGGAAAGTAGGGTAATACAGGGAGAGAAACGAAACATGAGAGACTTTGGACACAGAAACAAACTGAGGGTCTTGAAGGGAGGGGGTGAGGGGATGGGAGAGCCTGCTGGTGGGTACTGAGGGCATCTATTGCATGGAGCACTGGGTGTGGGGCATAAATAATGAATCTTGGAACACTGAAAAAATAAAATTAAATTAAAAAATGAAATGAGATTATAAAGAAGATTTGCCTCTCATTCTTGAGAAAGTTTTTTAAAACTGAAACAAATCAGTAATTAAATTTTCCCCACTTTCTAACAGAATGATGATGAGTTCCTTGGGTTTTGAAAGCCTTTTGGTCTTCAATAATATCCTCCAAAGATGCACCTGCTTATAGGTGGGTTATGAAGAGGATTAATCTGCTGAGTTGCAATACTTTATTTAAAATAGGTGGTGGGAGGGATGATTGAAAGAAGGGGTTGTTGAAAGGGGAGAAGACACATGAAAAATATTCAGTGTCACTAGCTATCAGAGAAATTAAAATCAAAACCACACTGAGATACCACCTTACACCATTCATAATGGCCAAAATGAACAAGCCAGGAAACAACAAGTGTTGGAGAGGCTGCAGAGAAAGGGGAACTCTCTTACACTGTTGGTGGGAATGCAAGCTGGTGCAGCCGCTTTGGAAAGCAGTGTGGAGATTCCTTAAAAAATTAAAAATAGAGCTACCCTATGACCCTGAAATTGCACTACTAGGCATTTACTCCAAAGATACAGATGTAGTGAAAAAAAGGGCCATATGTACTCCAATGTTCATTGCAGCAATGGCTACAATTGCCAAACTGTGGAAAGAGCCAAGGTGCCCATCAACAGATGAATGGATAAAGAAGATGTGGTACATATATACAATGGAATACTATGCCTCCATCAGAAAGGATGAATATCCAACTTTTGTAGCCACATGGACTGGATTGGAAGAGATTATGCTGAGTGAAATAAGCCAAGTAGAGAAAGTCAAGTATCACATGGTTTCACTTACTTGTGGTGCATAAGGGGTAATGTAGAGGACAGTAGGAGAAGGAAAGTAAATGGGAAGTAGGGTAATTCAGGGAGATAAACAAAACAAGAGAGACTTTGGACCCAGAAACAAACTGAGGGACTTAGAGGGAAGGGGGTAGGGGGATGGGAGAGCTTGGTGGTGAGTACTGAGGGCATCTATTGCATGGAGCACTGGGTGTGGGGAATGGGTAATGAATCTTAGAACACTGAAAAAAAAATTAAGTAATAATAAAAAAATGCTAAATAAAAAAGGTATTCAATTAAAAAAAGGGGGGGAGAAGATAATCTCCCTGGAGGGGGGGGAATACTCTAAATTTGAAACTTCACATAAGCCACTTCTATGTATAGGAAAAGAATAGATTTTTAGTGCTCTGGCTGGGCAATGGGAAATGATTTCTTCCAAGTAATGGTAAACATAGAATTGACTAAAATTCATTTCCATTAACTCAGAAGTTCTCTCTACTTTTTGCCTCTCTGTGTTCATAAACATGAGGCTTTCCATTACAAAACTTCTTTATATTGGTGATGACAAGTGTATCTTTTCAGTATCATACAATACACGTAGTTCAGACTTCATTCTCAGAGAATATTGCAATTTTCTAGGGCCTAGGGAGACAAAGAATGATTTTTCCCTATAACTGATAGGAAGCAATAAGCATTTTTCACAGATTTTTCAATAAATTTTTCCAAAAATTCATTTCAAGCTTCTTTTTGAAAGTAAAAGAGATTCCTTAAAGGTTAGATTATTTTAAGACTTTCAAAAGAAATATTTCTGAGTAAAATGAACTTCAGTCTATTCGATGTAAAACAAATATAGTTGAATAGATTTTAAGCATTTGAGCAAGGAATTTGATTTCATTGTATAACTTCACTTTCCTACAAATAAAAACAGATTCGGACATTTCTGGAGACAGATTTTTTTCTTAAGGTAAAACTCCAGCAGGTTTTCAGCACTGGGTCTGTGTTTACAAACTGAAGGACAGAGAGATTTCTATGACTAGCTAGGAGTTATGTAAAATGTGGAAACTAGTCAAATGCTTACTTAGTCAAATAAAATTCTGTGCAAAGTGACTCAAAGTTCCAAAACAGTACCTTGATCAAAATCAAAGAACATTTCTGAGCATTTTTATTACATTTCTAAGGTCAAAGAGTTTGAAGTTTTCACACTTTGCAATTTAACATGAACTTATTCTTCATAATCTCTTTCATTTCCTAGTCTTTAAATTGATTCTTAAATTTGATCTTTTAGCTTCTTGATAATGCCAAGAAAATCTACTTCCTGAATAAATAGAGAGCAGAATATATATGTGGCTTACACAAGATCTTACTTGATTTGTAACAGATGTAGAACAGAGTACAGATTTTCTGGTTTCTATCTTAAGACTTGGTAACTAGCAACACTCTCCTTTGGAAGAGTAAAGCCCTGTATCAGAAACAGAATTACCTCTTCAGAAATATTCCTCTCTGTGAATTTAGCCTCTCTCAGTTGGCAGATTCACTCACTGACCCTTTCAGATGTGTGAGATATTAGAAAACACATATTGGTCTCTGCTGACCAGCTACTGGCACAGACCTTGGAATTTTCTAAGCAATGAGAGGAATAAAAGGTGTATGCTGTTATGTGAGTTAGGTCACTTTTGGACCTGACCTACGAATAGGGGCTGTTTGCCAAGAAACCAACCCTGTGATTAGAGTTGGAAATTTCAGTCCCACTACCTCCGTGCCCCAGCCCTGCAACCTCCCACCCCACCCTCCAACATCCTGGGTGTGGGGGGGGGGCTGGAGGTTGAACCGATTGCCAATGGCCAATGATTTAATCAATCATGACTATGTATGCTTAATAAATAAATATGTAAGCTTAAATAAATAAATAAATAAGAAAATAAATAATAAGGACAAGGTTTGGAAAGCTTGCATGTTGGTGAATACATGGACCTGGAAGAGTTACACACCCAAGGAGGCCATGGAAGCCCCATATCCTTTCACACATTCCTTGCCCTATGCATTTCTTCCATCTAAATGTTTGACTATATCCTTTACCATATCCTCTTACTAAAAAACTGGTAAACGTACATTAACTTTTCTCTGAGTTCTATGAGGCTCTCTAGTAAATTAATCAAACCTGAAAAGGAGTCTTTAGAACCTCTAATCTATACCTGGTTGATCAGAAGCCAGAGTGACTATCTGGGCTTGATACTGACATTTAAAGTTGGGGAACAAGAGGGGAATCGTGTGGGATGAACCCGTGATCTGTGAAACCTGATGCAATTGCCCGGTAGATAGCATTAGAATTGAGTTGATGTCTGCTGGTGTCTGAGAATTGCTTGTTGGTGGGGGAAAACGCCCACACATTTGGTGATCAGAAGTGTCAGAAGTGAAGTATTTGTGTAAAAGTAATGTAGACTCAGAGAAAAAACACACAGGAGATAGACTGAACTGAGTTTTCTATAACAGGAGAGAAGGACTGCAGTTTTCCCTTTTTAAGATGAGAAATTCAGAGAACACAGATTGGTTGCAATATTCCTCTATATAGAGGCAACGTTTACCTGATGATTTTTTTTACCCCTACTGTGGTAGGCAGAATTCTAAAATGACTCCCAAATAACCATTGCCCTTGAATAACTTTCTCTCCTTGAGTGTAGGTGGTTGTGATATATGATGCAGTTGATCTAAGATGGAAAAGATTATTAAAGGAATCCTAACATAATCATGTGAGCCCCTTATAAAACAGACTCAATCTGGTTGCAGAAGATGACAGAAATACTTGAAGCACAAGAAGAATGTGGCACCTCTTCGCTGGCTTTACAGATGGAAGGGGCTATATTAAAAGGACCTAAGATTGGTCATTAGGAGCTGAGAGAAAGCTTCTGGGCCAACAGTCCACAAACAACAACAACAACAACAGGAATCTCAGTTCAAAAGCTACAAGACACTGAATGCTGTCAACACCCTTAGTGAGCTCAGAAGCTAATTCTTCCCTGGATCTTCTAAATGAGAAAGTATCTTGGCCAACATCTTAATTTCAGCCTTATCAAACCCCAAGCAAAGAACCCAGCTGAGCCTACCTGCATGCTGTCTGACAGAACTTGAAATCTTTTGTACAATGTTAACAAAAGTGCATTGCTTTAAACTACTAGTTTTGGTACTCTGTCATGTAACAATAGAAAATTAATACATCCACTCTATCAGAAACATTAAATATTAGAACAACAGCAACAAAAATATACCATGATGGAACACAAATAATTAACAGAGAATTTGAAATTCAGACAGGAAAATTAGCTAATTGGATGAGAGTTCTCAGCCTACAGATCTAAAATATTTTCATTTTACCAGGTATTATGTTTTAATAGTTGGCAAAAAATTTAATATGTACGTGGAATGCCTATCTCTAAGGAAATGCTTGAAGTACATTGCTAACATTCTCAATACCCTCCATAGAAGTATTCAATAAGGTATTTTGTAGCCCTGAAACCTTTTCTTTGGTTCTGACATCTACCTATCTGAAGGAACCTCTATTAATATAAAGAAATAACAAGATATGCTTATTAAATCATGGTAATTCAAATTAATCTGTAAGAGGCAGGTTCTCAAATTTTGTCATAATGAGCCAACATTATCTCTGTTGGAAAGCCCTAAAAAAAAAAAAAGGCTTTCAGAGTCCTATGAATAGTATTCCTAACTTTTGAAGGCTGTCATTTCCACTGATTCATGGGGAAGGAAAGATCATTCAAAAAGATAAAGCTGGGAGGAAGATGGTGGAGTAGGAGACCTAGATACCATCAGGTCCCAGGAGTTCAGGTAGATAGTTATCAAACCAGTTGGAACGCCTTAAAGACTCAACAGGACATCAAAGAGAAAAAGAAGAGTAATCCTAGGAACAGAAAAGCGACCACTTTTTGGAAAGTAGGATGTGCAAAAAAGTGAATCCAAGGTGACATTTGGGAAGACAGACTACACAGGGAGAGGCTGGCTCCCAGCCAGCAGTAGAGCAGCGGAGCACAAAATCGGAACCTTTGAAGTCTGCTTCAGTGAGGTATATCACCCCACAGGCTAAGCAGGGGATGGAACCCTCACTAGGACAGTGTAGTCTCAAGACCCACAGGATCACAGAAGTACCTGGTGTGCCTGAGTGTGTCAGCGCTCCCAGGTATGGGAGCAGGGAAACCAGAGGCAGAGACAGAGCTGAGGAGTGGATTCTCAGCTCAGGTTTACCTTAAACTGTGATCTGAGGCACTGTCAGGCCACTGCTCTTTGAGCAGGGACCCCACAAGTGGCAGGTCCTGGTAGACCCCCTCCTTACTCCACCAGAAGAAGCAGTGTGGGAGCATACTGTAGGAATCTCCTGGGTTTGGAGACTCCAAATGGGGCCTTCCAGAGATAGAAATGATTGGTCACAGGCTGGGTGAGCACAGAGTGCGGTGGCTGGAGACCAGGAAGACAGGCTTGATTCATGACTTTTCTCTGAGAGCACACTGAAGAGTGGGACCCTGAGCTCTCAGCTCGTCTGGGCCAGAAACTTGGAGGATGCCATCTTCATTCCTGCCTGCCAAAGCTGTACAGAAAGTGATCAGGGAACAAAAGCTCCTGAAAGAGAACCTTAGCAGATTACTTAGACTGGCCCCTGGCAAAGGTGGCACAATTCTACCTTGGGCAAAGACATTTGAGAATCAATATAACAGGCCCTGCTTCCAGAACATCAGCAAGAATATCCAGCCAAGATCAAGTTAACTGATCAATGAGAACTGTGGAACTTCAGAGCTGGGGGAATGCACCACATAAAATTCATGGCTTTTTCCCCATGATTCTCTACCTTTCAAATTTTTTTAATTTTCTTTTTACTCTATTTTTTAGTTTTTTCTCTTTCTTATTTTTACATTTCTTTAACTATTTTATCTTATCAATATCTTTTTTTTAAAAAATCTTTTTAAATTTTCATTATTTTAGTCATATTCTATCCCTTCATTGTATGTAAGCTTATTTTTTGTATACATATAGGTTTTTCTTTCTTTAAAATTTTGGGATATAGTTTCTTCTAATAGATCAAAATATACCCTAAGTCTAGCACATGGCTATGTTATAGTCTCCACTCTCATCACATTCTTTCCTATTTTCTCTTTTCTTTTTTCTTTTTCAAACCAACTTCTTATCAATTCCTTTTTTAGAATTTTTTTACTTTTCATCTTTACAGTCATATTCCATCCCTTCATCATGTAAACCCTTATTTTTGTACATATATACAGTTTTTCTTTCTTTAAAATTGTGGGAGTAGGTTCTTCTAACAGACCAAAATACACCCAGAATCAAGTGTGTGGCTCTATTCTATTCACCAGTCTAATCATACATATAGAGAGATACACATAGATATAGAGAGATATAGATTATTGATAGATATATAGATTATTCTTTTCTTTTTCTCCCCCCAGTTTCAGGTCTCTTCTGATTTAGTTAGTGTATATTTTTCTGGGGTCATCACTACCCTTTTAGTACTTTGTTCTCTCATTCTTCTATTCTTATCTGGATATAATGACAAGGCAGAAAAACTCACCTCAAAAAAAAAAAAAAAAAACAAGAGACAGTACTGATGGCTAGGGACCTAATCAGTAAGGGAATTAGTAATATGTCAGAACTAGCTTACAGAATGATTATTTTCAAGGAGCTAGTTGGGCTCGAAAAAAGCATGGAAGATAATAGAGAATCCCTTTCTGGAGAAATAAAAGAACTAAAATCTAACCAAGTTTAATTCAAAAAAGCTATTAGTGAGGTGCAACCAAAAATGGAGGTTTTGGGCGCCAGGGTGGCTTAGTTGGTTAAGCAACTGCCTTCGGCTCAGGTCATGATCCCGGAGATCCGGGATCGAGTCCCACATCAGGCTTCCTGCTTGGCGGGAAGCCTGCTTCTCCCTCTCTCACTCCCCCTGCTTGTGCTCCCTCTCTGCCTATGTTTCTCTCTGTCAAATAAATAAAATCTTAAAAAAAAAAAAATGGAGGTTCTTACTACTAGGATAAATGAGGCAGAAGAGAGAATTAGTGATACATAAGACCAAATATGGAAACTAAAGAAGCTGAGAAAAAGAGAGGCAAACAACTACTGGACCACGAAGGGAGAATTTAAGAGAAGATGAAACAATATTAGAATAATTGGGATCACAGAAGAAGAAAGAGAGAGAGGGGAAGAAGGTATATCAGACAAATTATAGCAGAGAATTTCCCTAATTTGTCAAAGGGAACAAGCATCAAAGTCTAGGAGGCACAGGGAACCCCTCTCAAAATCAATAAAAATAGGTCCACACCCCATCATTTAATAGACAAACTTACAAGTCTCAGTGATAAAGAGAAAAAATCCGGAAAGCAGCTCAGGAGAAGAGGTCTGTAACATACAATGCCAGAAATTGCCAGCAGACCTATCCACAGAGACCTGGCAGGCCAGAAAGGACTCGACCGCATGATATATCTAGTTTATATCCAGCTAGGTTGTCATTGAAAATAAGAGAAATTAAAAACTTCCAAGGCAAACAAAAGCTAAAAGAATTTGCAAACACCAAACTAGCCCTACTGGAAATATTGAAAGGGGTCCTCTAAGCAAAGAGAGAGCCTGAATGTAACAGACCAGAAAGGAACAGACACAATATACAGTAACAATCACCTTACAGGCAATACAATGGCACTAAATTCATACCTCTCAATAGTTACCTGAATGCAAATGGGCTAAGTGCCCTAATCAAAAGATACACAGTATCAGAATGGATTAGAAAACAAAACCCATTGATATTCTGTCTCCAATAAATGCATTTTAGACCTAAAGACACCTCCAGATTTAAAGTGAGGGGGTGGAAAACAATTTGTCATGCTAATAGACATCAAAAGAAAGCTTGGGGGGCAATTCTTATATTAGACAAATTTGATTTTAAACCAAAGACTATAATAAGAGATGAGGAAGGACACTATATCATACTTAAAGGGACTGTCCAACAAGAAGATCTAACCATTTTATTTTTTTTGTTACAATATTACAATATTGTATATTATTATAATACAATAATAGTAGGGAACTTTAAAACCCCCCCACACTGAAATGGACAGATTATTTAAGCAAAAAATCAACAAGGAAATAAAGGCTTTAAATGACACACAGGACCAGATGGACAAGAGGAAAGTTGGAAAGAATTCAAATACATGGAAGCTAAAGAGTATCCTACTAAAGAATGAATGGGTCAACCAGGAAGTTAAAAAATAATTTTTAAAAATTCATCAAAACAAATGAAAATGAAAACACAGCTGTTCAAAATCTTTGGGACACAGCAAAGACAGTCCTGAGAGGAAGGTATTTAGCAATACAAGCCTTTCTCAAGAAACAAGAAAGGTCTCAAGTACATGACCTAACCCTATACCTAAAGGAGCTTGAGAAAGAACAGCAGAAAGCCTAAACGCAGCAGGAGAAGAGAAATAATAAAGATCAGAGCAAAAATCATTTAAATAGAAACCAAAAGAATGATAGAACAAATCAATGAAACTAGGAGCTGGTTCTTGGAAGGAATTAACAAGATTGATAAACTCCTGGCCAGACTTATCAAAAAGAAAGAAGAAAGGACCCAAACAAATAAAATAATGAATGAAAGAGGAGAGATTACAACCAATACCAAGGAAATACAAACAATTATAAGAACATATTATGAGCAACTATACAAAATTGACAAGCTAGAAGAAATGAATGCTTTCCTAAAGATATATAAACTACCAAAACTGAACCAGGAAGAAATAGAAAACCTCAACAGACCCATAACCATTAAGAAGATTGAAGCTGTCATCAAAAAATCTCTCAACATACAAGAGCCCAGGGCCAGATGGCTTCCAAGGGGAATTCTACCAAACATAATACCTGTTCTCCTGAAACTGTTCCAAAAAAAATAGAAATGGAAAGAAAACTTCCAAACTCATTTTATGAGGCCAGCATTACCTCAATCCCAAAACCAGACAAAGTCCCCCATTAAAAGGAGAATTAAAGACCAATATCACTGAGGAACATGAATGCAAAATTCTCACCAAAATACTAGCCAGTAGGATCCAACAGTACATTAAAAGGATTATTCACCATGAATAATCTTTCTTATGGGATTTATTCCTGGATTGCAAGGTTGGTTGAACAGCTGCAAATCAATCAATGTGATATAGCACGTTAATAAAAGAAAGTACAAGAATCATATGATCCTCTCAATAGATGCTGAAAAAGCATTTGGCAAACTACAGCATCCTTTCTTGATCAAAACTCTTCACTGTGTAGGGATGGGGGTACCTACCTCAATATTATAAAAGCTGTCTATGAAAAACCCACAGCAAATATCATTCTCAATGACAAAAAATTGAGAACTTTTCCCCTAAGGTCAGGAACATGGCAGGAATGTCCACTATCACCAAGGCTATTCAACATAAGACTAGAAGTCCTTGCCTCAGCAATCAGACAAAAAAATAAATAAATAAAAGGCATCTGAATCAGCAATGAAGTCAAACTCTCACTCTTTGTAGATGATATGACACTCGATGTGAAAAACCCAAAAGACTCCACTCCAAATCTTTTAGAACTCATACAGTAATTCAGTCAAGTCTCGGTATATAAAATCAATGCACAGAAATCAGTTGCATTTCTATACACTAATAGCAAGACAGCAGAAAGAGAAATTAAGGAGTCAATCATATTTACAATTACACTCAAAACTATAAGATACCTAGGGATAAACATAATCAAAGAGGCAAAGAACCTGTACTCAGAAAACTATAAAGTACTCATGAAAGAAATTGTGGAAAACAAAAAGAAATGGAAAAGTATTCCAGGCTCATGGGTTGGAAGAACAAATATTGTGAAAATGTCTATGCTACCTAAAGTGGTTTACACATTTAATGCAATCCCTACCAAAATACCATCAATTTTTTTTCAAAGAAATGGAACAAATAATCCTAAGATTTGTATGGAACCAGAAAATACCCTGAATAGTCAAAGGAATGTTGAAAAAGCAAACCAAAGTTGGCAGCATCACAATTCCAGACTTCAAGTTCTATTACAAAGCTGTATTCATCAAGACAGTATGGTACTAGCACAAAAGCAAACACATAGATCAATAGAACAGAATAGAGAACCCAGAAATAGACCTTCAGCTCTGTGGTAAAATCATCTTCAAAAAAGTAGAAAAGAATGTCCAATGGAAAAAAAGACAGTCTTTTAAAAAATAGTGTTGGGAATATTGGACAGCCACATGCAGAAGAATGAAACTGAACCACATTCCTTCACCGCACACACACGCACACACACACACACACACACACACACACACACACACACACACAAATAGATGAAGGACCTCAACGTGAGACAGGAATCCACCAAAATCCTTGAGGAGAACACAGGCAGCAATCTCTTCGACCTCAGCTGCAGAAACTTCTTCCTAGAAACATCACTAAAGGCAAGGGAAGCAAGGGAAAAAAATGAACTACTGGAACTTCATCAAGATCAAAAGCTTTTGCACAGCAAAAGAGACAGTCAACAAAACCAAAAGACAACCGACAGAATGGGAGAAGATTTTGCAAATGACATATCAGATAAAGGGCTAGTATCCAAAATCTATATAGAACATATCAAACTCAACACCCAAAGAACAAATAATCCAATCAAGAAATGGGCAGAAGACACAAACAGATGTTTCTCCAAAGACGACATCCAAATGGCCAAAGGACACATGAAAAGTTGCTCAACATCCCCCAGCATTAGGGAAATACAAATCAAAACCACAGTGAGATACTGCCTCCTATCAGTCAGAATGGCTAAAATTAACAAGTCAGGAAATGACATGTTGGCAAGGATGCAGGGAAACGGGAACCCTCCTACACTGTTGGTAGGAATGCAAGCTGGTGCAGTCACTCTGGAAAATACTCTGGAAAATCACTCTGGAAAAATAGAGCTACTCTTTGACCCAGAAATCACACTACTGGGTATTTACCCTAAAGATACAAATGTAGTGACCGGAAGGGGCACGAGCACCCAAATGTTTAAGCGCAATGTCCACAATAACCAAATGTCCATCAACAGAGGAATGGATAAAGAAGGTGCGGTATATATATATATGTATGTATATATATGTGTGTGTGTGTGTATACACCACACCATATATATACATGTACATATATATATACACACACACACAGACACACACACATACATACATACACAATGGAATACTATGTAGTCATCAAAAAGAATGAACTCCTGCCATTTGCAATGATGTGGATGGAACTGGGGGTATTATGTTGAGCAAAATAAGTCAATCAGAGAAAAAGAATTATCATATGGTCTCTCTAATATGTGGAATTTGAGAGGCAGGATGGGGGGTTGTGGCAGGTAAGGATGGGAAAAATGAAACAAGATGGAACCCATGAGGGAGACAACCCATAAGAGACTCTTAATCTTGGGAAACAAGCTGAGGGTTGCTGGGGTGTTGGGGAGGTAGGGATAGGGTGTCTGGGTTATGGACACTGGGGTAGGAATGTACTATGGTGAGTGCTGTGAATTGTGTAACACTGATGATTCACAGAACTGTACCCCTGAAGCAAATAATACATTATATGTTAATAAAAATATTTTAATAAAAATTAAAAGAAAAAAGATAAAGCTGTATTTTCATCCATTTATTCATCCAGGTAATTTATTCAGTTGTTGACTCAACTTTCAAATACAGTATTAACTTAAGCCTTCCCTTCATATGCCTTCCAGATTCCTTCTGATTGTCCTGTTCTGATTCCTTCTGCTTGTCCCTACAGAGGACAAGCTACATCTTAGCTTCTATAATCCTACAGCAGCTGTCATTGACTTTTTAACTGGCTTCCTAAATATCTATTTATGGTCTATCTCACCTTCTGGGAGTTGAGTATCTTGTTCACTGTGCATTTTACAAACCTAGCCCAGCAACAGGTACATAATATTTTCTCAAATAAATACTTTGCAGAAAAAAACAAATATCAATTGCTGTGCTAGGCAAGGGAATTAGGACATAAAAGGGCATCTCATTGCCTTTAGATAGTTTAGTCTCCAAGCATATATACTGACAAGAATATTATTATGAGGTATAATAGTTCCTATGCAAGAACTATAAGCAAGGTGCTTTGGAGGCATCTAAACAGTCTAGGAAATGATCATAAATAGTGAGAAGAACCTGGGAAGGTGAAGGAAGGGGAACTAGGCATTTCAGGTGGGGGAGATAATGTGAACAAATTATCTCCTGTGAAAAGCAAGACATAACTGAGGCAATCATGGAAATTCACATAGGTATTTCACTCTGTCCGGATAGTAGAATAAAGGGGTTGCCATGAAGGAAGGTGCTAGAGATATATGTAGAGGGAAAGTCATAAATGTTTTAGTAAGCAGTGGTGAGAAGCTTGGGTTTTGTTCTCAGAATAATAGGGAACCAATAAGGAATTCTGAAGTGAATATTCACATGAGAATATAATCTGGTGGCCATAGTGATAGATTGGTCAAGCAACTTAAGTTTGTGAATTCTGGGGGAAAAAAGAAGAGAGGTTACTCTGGCAGAAAGACAATGATTACCGGGAGTCAAGGCTCAAGAAACATACAGAGATCCAGGCTTCACCTGGTCTGATAATTCGGCACTACCCAGTCCTTGGACCAAGTTTTAAAGTCAAGATTCCTGCTTAGGATAATACAGAGAACAAAAGAAGTTCCCCATTTGTCAGAATGAAGCAAGAACTTGAGGTCAAAGAAAGAAAAAATTGAAATTAGTTCTGTTACTAACTGTGAGTGAAGTACAAGAAGGTGAAGGTGATTCTTCTTAGGAACAAACAGCACTTATTCACCAGAGCTAAGGTCCATAGTCAGGACAGTATTTCTAGCAAAGCTGACTTTACAAATCAGGGTTTTATAAATCCTTCCTAAATATATCGAGGAGTTTCTTTTGGCTAACAAACCATCCCAAAGAACCACCAATTTATTTCATTCAATTCTGTGTGACCAGTAGAGTATGTCCCAGTTTCACTGGGTTCACTCTTAAGTCTGTGTCAGTTTTCAATCAGCTCGATGGCTTTGCTTCTGGAGCTTGGCTGGTTTTTGATTGAATCAGAAGCCTTTAATCATGCAGAAAGCCAGCCTAGACTTGTTCAGGGTCCCAAGAGAGCAAGAAAAAGCATAGTCTCTTGGACATCCAGGCTCAGAAATCACACAATTTGTGTTTCTACCTTCTAGTGTTTAAAGCAAGTCAGAAGACTAACTCAAATTCATGGGATTAAGAAATAAACAATACTCACTTGATGGAAGGAACTGCAAAGTTGCATTGCAAAGTCATGCAAGCAGGAAAGAATCTGTGGCCTTTTTAAAAAATTGTCCATGTTAAGTAAAAGAAGGACGAGCCCCAAATGTTAGGGAATAAGATTGTTTAGTGGCTATAGATGAAAATCAGAGATGAGGCAGTCTAGCCCAGTCTAGTCTTGTCTGTATTTTGGGCTAACCTAATCCAGAGATACAAGGGATATTTAGAGTCTATCAAGTCTTAAATATAGTCTTCATTAAATGTCTGAAGAAAATTTAAGGGTTATAAATGCAGCTTTATCTAAGAAAAACATTTTTTTCATTTATCA
Organism: Spilogale gracilis; assembly: GCA_004023965.1. Classification (NCBI taxonomy): domain Eukaryota; kingdom Metazoa; phylum Chordata; class Mammalia; order Carnivora; family Mephitidae; genus Spilogale; species Spilogale gracilis. The sequence goes on along the minus strand of PITA01005193.1, from coordinate 50,377 downwards.
TAAGAGAAATACTTGTAGTATTTTTTTATTACTTCTAAAAGAATATGGAGGAATATAATACAGAAAAAGAAAGTTTTGAAGTAGAGGAAAGAGATTAGGGATGTAGAGAAATATTATTCTAGTGCATTGATCATGAAAGAGTAGTCCATCAGAGTAGAAGCATCACGATACCTGGGAGTATATTTGAAATGCAGAAGCTCAGGCCCACCTTTGACCTCCTAAACCAAAATCCAAAATCTGCATTTTAACATGATAGCCATGATAATGTACATTAATGTTTGAAAAGCACAGATCTTATGGGATAGCTGGCTAGATATTTTAGTATCCACAATATACCAAAAGGGCTCTAAGACTCATGTGTGTGTGTGTGTGTGTGTGTGTGTGTGTAAGTGACAGAGAGAAATGGAAATGTGGCTACAAGCTACTGTAAGGAAAGTCAGCTGAATGTCAATGCCAAAATACCTATTTCAGAGTTTTACTTAGCTATTTGCACAGATTCTTGATCATATCACTTTGCAGTCACATATTGGTTCAAAAACTGGGTAACGTGGGAAGAACACTCTTTACGCAATCAGAAGACCTTGTTCCAAATTTTGATTGTATAGTTTTCTGACTGGGTTAACTTAATTTTCAAGATCTATATTTAAATATTGGCTTGTGTCCATCAGTTTTCATTGCAAAGAGATAGGAAACCTTCTATGTTTCCAAGTATAACCATTCATATAAAAGAATGATTGACTTCAATATTCCACATCTTTGCCATGACCTCATCATTAGTGGAGTGTGTGCACTGCAACCTTGCTTTCCCCCAGAAACTCCTGGAATCATAATATTGATCCTCAAGCATACCTGAATAGAATATACAAATGATTAGTGTCGTTCTGTGTTAGAGTTCAAAACATACCAAAGGAAAGCCTGTATGAACTTGTCAGCATTTTTCATAGGAAATGCATGTATTGGTGCTCTACACCTTGTTTTGGTTATATTATCTGAATTCCTGGCATTGAGTTTGATCACAGAGCTTGGTTTTAGCTATATAACCAATAAGGTATAAAAGACCTCTTTGCCTCAGATGAGACTGTGGCTTATTTGAAAGCAAGGTACTTCATGCATATCCTGGTGGTTATGTGGCAAATACAAGGCTTCCCTTGAGTAACTTGGCCCTCTCTAATGTACCTGTGCTTTCTTTCTCCTGCTTCACTGTACTCTTCTATTTTTAAAATATTGCTATGAATATATTCTGCTGAGTCTTATGAGTCTTTTCCATAAATTTGGATATTTCTTATTAACACCATTGACATAATCTCTGCACAAAATATGCTCCACCAGCTCTTGGCTTTGAGCTTGGCCATGTTCATTGCACTGGCCAGTGGTATGTAGACAAAAGTAGCAGGGCACCAGTTTTGAACCAGGATTTGAGAGCCCTTGCACATTTCTGCTTGTTCCCTTGTACTTCTGCCACTGCCATTAGAAGACTTCCCAGAATTCTCTTCCCCAGAGAAGATTCTGCTTCTTCCAGAGACCCAAGACTGAGCATACATGGAATAGAGTGGCCCAAGTAAGACCAGCTGGACAGATAGCTTAAAGCAGAGCCATACCGCTTAGTCACAAACAGCTTAGGTCAGTCAACCCCAAACTGCAGATACATGAAATAGGTTGTTGTTGTTTTAAACCACTAAATTTGGGGTTCTTGGGTGGCTTAGTCCTTAAGGATCTGCCTTCGGCTCAGGTCATGATCCCGGACTACCGAGATCTAACCCTGCATCAGGCTCCCTGCTCTGCGGGAAGCCTGCATCTCCCTCTCTCACTCCCCTTGCTTGTGTCCCCTCTCTAGCTGTGTTTCTCTTTGTCAAATAAATAAATAAAATCTTCAAGAAAAAAAATAAACCACTGAATTTTTTGTATGGATTAGTAAACAACATTTATAAAGAAATAGCCAATGGGTACAGATCTAAATGTGGAAATTAAATACTTACAAACATGTTGGAAGAGCTGGAAAATTACTGAATCCAGATTCAGAAAGCTTCAGGAAACCAGTTCTCTATAACCCCTCAAAATAGTAATAGTAGGGAAATTAGGAGGGCTTTTTTTAATTTTTATTTATTTATTTGAGAGAGAGAAAGAGAGAGAGAGAGAGAGAGAGAGAGAGAGAGAGAGAACAAGCATGGGGAGGGGTAGAGGGAAGAACAGACTCCCTGATGAGCAGGGAGCCCAATGCAGGACGTGATCCCAGGACCCTGAGATCTTGACCTGAGTCAAAGGTGGATGCTTAACTGACTGAGCCACCCAGGCATCTGGGAAATGAAGAGTTTCGTTGCTACATAAAAATCTGTCTGCTAAAGCCCTTTCCATCTTCCAAATCTTGTGTAATGCATGCAATTGACACAACCCATCTGATAAAGGAGTTGGAAAAATGTGGTTTTTAGACTTTTAGCCCCTCCACAATAGGCACTAGAAGGAGCTGGGAATAAATATGGAAAGCCTATGTACATTTTCCAGCAGAAGTACTGTAATTACCTCATATTTGGATAAAACAGACTTGTTATGTGATTGATGAGCATGCTCAAGATATAAGTTTTAGTTGCTTTGGGATTGAAGAGGGAAATGTATAAGAAAAATTAACAGTGAGAAAAGGTAGAGAAAGAGACTCTGTAAAGGTGTCTAGTAATGGGGCAGCAGCCAGAAGGAAGAAAACCAAAAAACAATTTTCTGGATAGGAACTGAATGGTGAAATTCAAGATATTTGATACTGTTTTCATTTGTTTCTTTTCTTTGCTTCAGTCTTTCCATTATCTACAAACCTTCAGTGAAAGATTGTTACACCAGCCTTGTGTTAGTGGTACTCTAAGTAATGAAGGTGAAGAGGCCACTTGAAGAACAAAATAGAGTAGCACAGCAGCCTAGGAAGGTGTCTTGATAGATAGGAATCAATAACTGAGTTAAAATGAGAAATTCAAGGCAAGAAGTGATGGAAAACCACCAGGAAAGGTAAGTACTATCTTCAGAATCTTGAGAAATATAAACAAAGGGTTATGCTTTCCATTTTTATGTGACCCAAAGTGTGAGCCATTTCATTTGGACATTAAAGCAAAGGGAGACCCCGGATTACTAGAAGACTCAGGGACTATTGGACTCTATATACAAGGTTTCTATATATGAACAATGTAAGAGAATAAACTCCAATGGGTCAGAAATGGCTGAGGATGCACAGGTCATTTCTTATTACTTCATTTCCTATTATTAAATTATATAAAAAGAAAAGGGCACATAATTAAATTCAAGTAATAATTATATTATTGATTTAGGCACGAGAAGTACCAGAGATATCAGAAGATATTTTAAATTTGTCACATAAGGTATCCTGAACTAATCTGGGAGTCACATTATAGACGCCCTCACTTTCAGATTCTTGCCTTAATCTCATCTCATTTGATATATATTTTTTAAGTCCTAATTGCCTTAGATAAGGCAATTTAAACTTGGAAAGGCAGGTCTTATATGATTTCAGGTCTTCAGCAGCTAAAAAGTATGCCTTGTATGTAGAACAAGAAGGGAAAGAAAGACAGGCACTTTTAGTCTTCATTAAAAAGCTAAGAAATATAATCAGAATAATGTGTTATTAAAAATAACGATATGTGAATTAAAACCCCAGATCTTTGGATAATACACTATAAAGTTCAGAGCTCATTCAACCAACAGTGAAAAAAATAATTCTTCACCACAGTTTTTAATTTAAAAATACCTTACTTGCTCTTTCCTGAAAGAATGATTTCTTGGAAGTAGACAAAGCATTTGGGTGCCAGCCAGTTTTCCTCTGACTCCCACTCATTTATATTAAAATTATATTTGGCTGTTGAGTGCACTTTGGATCCAAGAAGTACTGGTCATAAATGAAAGGACCAAAATCCAGAGTGCCCTCAAAACAGACAATAGGAACTCAAAGTATAAGGGATCTTTCTGGAGAGATCCTTATAACATTTACAGTTATTTCAATCAGTCCTTATAATTCTTAATACCTGAATTCCAAGTAAGTTTCTTAATGCCATCACTTTTCTGCAGAGATGAAACTCTCCTTGATTAAACAAAGAAAAGGAAAGGAAAATGTTCTGTTTAGTCCTCATCTAAGATGAAACACACAGTGATTTCTCATCTGACACTTCCTTATTATCTTCTACTTACATTTCTGTTATTATTACCCCTTAACGGCATGAAGTTCTATTTTAGATCTTCTACCTCTCTGCAAGTATTCTCTATACAATAAGGACCCAAAAACACTTTGTTGTTCAAGACAATTGATCTTTGTTCTTTTGCATCATGATTTCTTTATGTCTTTTCTTACTCTCATCCTGATGGCCAATAAAACCTCAAAAATTTCTAAGTCCAATAGCTTGATGTCCTTCATTTCTCTTAATAAACCTTAGTACATCTGTACTAAAAGTGGTACAATTTTATTTCAGGTTTATAACTTGTTTTCTATTAAAATATGCTTAAAATGAAGTACCTGATATAGGTTGTTTTTTTTTTTTTTTACTAGTTGATCTCACAAATTATGAATGGTCATGGGAGAAGGCAGAAAAAGTCATGTTATCAATAGGGCAGCTAGACACTCAGGTTTTATGGGAAATCATGGAATTTATTCTTATATTTTTTCAAAGATTTTTTTTTGACTGGCTGCTGTGCACTTATCTCAGCCCATTTGGTGGTTAGTAATATCAAGTTCTTCAGGATAAACATCTGTGTCCTCTGATAATTAGAAGAAAGAGAAGTCTATGCATCTCCTTCCCCAATATTCTGTTTCATTATAGTAAAAATAAATGAAATACTCATAACATTTATTAGCAAGAAGATACAAAGAAGCACACAACCTGTTGTTTTATGTTCAGACACTAAAAAAATCTCCATCCAAATGCACTCCAACAAGCCCATCATAAGAGATCCTCACTCTAAAATACAAAATATCCCAGTGAGTCTTCCAACATTTCTGGGGACAAGCAACTGGCAAAATGCAGGATACATGCTACCAAATGAATCTCTAAGATCTGCAATACTACCCTGCATAAGTGCTAGACAACAAGGCTTAATAGTCTCTTGTACTTGGATCATGGAAGGTGATGGTGCTTATACCACTATTTTAGCCAATCATGTATCTTCAGTTTCATTCACATCACCAATGAAAAAATTATTTTTAAATTTTTTATACTGATTAATGAATACTTTGGAGTAGATTGCTATAATATTTAAAGACTATATGAATACAAAATTGGAGTAAGGTATTCTACCTAAGGTCTTCCAAATGCTATTATCCTATTATAGTGTGCCTAATACAATGTATACAAGGTTATATATTAAAGGTAAAATACTTAACCACTTGCATCACATAATTCAAATGGAATATTTTAAATTATCAAACAAGCACTATAATCATCTTAAACCCCAAACTTATTTTGATCACTTTTAGTATTTTGTGTTCAAGCACCATGTTGATATGGATGACAAATTATTAATCAACATTTATGTGGCAGTAAAATAACAATGGAGGAGATGAAGTAAAGAACAAGGATATAATAATTGGTTAGAGAAAGATCCAGAGCCTCTCAAAGAGAAACAACAAAGCTTCTTGATGACAACAACATTTGTTTTAAAAAACTCCTCTTGGCAGTATATATGGTCAAGTGCCTTTCCCTTTGACTCTTATATCATTTTATTCTGTTTTTATGTTGCTTTATAATATATAGTCTATGGTATTACTATCCTAAATCAGTGGAAATAAGGAATAAATGAATTTAAAAACTTATTTTGGGTAAAGTATCCTACAATCAGAAACTATACCCCTGGTTTTCCGAATCAAAGTTTTAGGCTAGTTTACCTGTTGTTATTACTAGTTAGAATGTCCTTCTCATTTTATGATGGCAAACTCTGTACTCCTCTTTCAGCTTACATCTCCCATGAATCTTACCCAAATTAATACTTCTCAAAACCTTGTTTTCCTACTCTTAAATCCCAACTCTGTATCCTTATCTTCTACCTTCATTAGCTGTCTTCAGTAAATAATACACTCCTCAAGAAAGTTATAAATGTCACTTTTGTTTTTCATTTTATTATAGCAACCATTCATACTTGCAAAAAAAAAAATGGCACCAAACAACATTATCTAAAAGTAAGATATTTGATTTTCTCGTCTTTTTGCCAAAATATCTGAAAATCATTTTCATAGTTATCAAATGTTTATAATGCATGGACTGACTAAATGACATAATAATAGCTCACTTGATTATTTTATTTTACTCTAAAAATAAAAACAATAGTTTGGCCTTATCATTTTTAGGGTAACTAGGTTTATAAAGGTTAAATAATTTCCCTAAATCATAAACATAGTATAGTGATGGGGCCTTGATTCTAACTCAGGTTTGTTTCTCTGCAAAATCTATACTCTGAAGCTATGCTAGACACTAAGGAAACAGAGGATTTGATCCTTGAAAAAGTATATGATCCTTAAATGAGAGAAATCCAAAAGCATTAAGTATAGCTAACAGAATACTTACTTAAGAAGAGCAAGATTAAATGTACTGGAATCAAAGAGTTAAGACACAATCAACTTTAATGAAATTGGAGGTCAAAGGCCCATGACCAGCTATTTCTAAACAATTATGTAATCATGGGTAAGTTGCCTAATCTTTGTGTTTCAATAATTTTATCTGTTAAATGAGGTAACTGAACTAGGTGAATTCAAAAGCTGAAAATCTGCAGCTCATATAGAGGAAGTGAAAACTTTTCCTCAGTGATTATTGTCAATAGCCATTTAGACTCAGCAAAACTATAAATCAGGCTATCTCAGTATTTCTGTGTATATCTGTGTGATGTCAAGATTTGATGTAATATTCCAATTTATATTTATTGTTTTTATAGCTAAGTTTCTTCCATTGCTCTCCAGCATCACAGAAATAATCATTTCTTTCTTCTTGCTTGCATTTTTAGAGACAAAATAAAGCTAAAGTTTAAAATATATAAATATTTGTCTTTTGCCAATATTGCCTTTTGAAAATAAGATAACGTTCCTTGGAATATCTATGACTCAATTAAGTTATCAAAATATGATTTCCCCTCAGAATGCTTAATCATACTGATTTAGAAATTGACAAATGAAGGTAAATTTAAATACACACACACACAGACACACACATACTACACTAGAAAGGACAAAAATAGTATCATATCTTTTTCTACGGAATAAAGGAGTAGCATTCTGAAAAGAGGCATTTTATTCAGATTTATTTAAGGCCTTATGTACTATTTTAAAGTTTTAAAATACAACAACAAATAAAATGACAAACCTAGTCTTTCTGTCTGAAATGATTATAACTGTAATGACACTAAGTTAGCTTAGTTAAAAAAATAAACTGTGTCAATCAATAACATGTCCAAAAATGCCATCTTTTAAATGGATTCATATTTAAACCTTTAATTCTGTCTAACATTCCTAATTTAAAAAATACTTTCTCAATTAACAAAGATGTGTTGATAACATTTTATAAATAACAGTGATTTTCTTCTTGAATTTAATCTAGACCTGTGTAAGGTTTTTAGTTTATTTTGAAAATCATGTATTCCATGACTTGATGTGTATTGTTTAAATTATAATATACCATTATCTATGGTGATTATGATGTAGGTCCATCAATTGCAACAAATATACCACTGTGCTGAGGATGTTGATAATAGAGAATGCTATACATGTGGGGCAGTGTGAGTAGGGCATATTTGGAGAATCTCTGTACCTTCCTCTCAATTTTAAAACCGTTCTTTAAAAAAGCAGTCTTTTAAAAAAGAAGAAAAACCATATACTCAATCTAATATATGCCATAAAGACGTGATAAATTCTATTGTTGGTTCACAGTAGAAGTTGTTAGGAAATTAGGAATAGCATGAGATTCCCTCAACCAATTAAGAATATTTGCTCCATCCCAGCAGTCTGGGATCATGACCTGAGCCAAAGGCAGTCATGCCCAGTGACTGATCCACTCAGATGCTCCAGAAAATGAACTTTTTAATAGTTGTTTTGAAGTATTATTAATATACAAAAACTATACATCTCTGATGAGATTAGACATATGGATACATCCTTGAAAACCATCACCACAATCAAGAAAATAGATATATCTATCACTTCCATAAGATTCCGTGTTTCCCCTTTCTTATTTGTTTGCTTGGTTATTTCCTTGTGTGTGTGTGTGTGTGTGTGTGTGTGTGTAGAACACTTAACATGAGACCTACCCTCATCAAATTTTTAAGTGAACAATACAAAATTGCTGACTATAGTCACAATGCTATTTAGCAGATCCCTAAAACTAATTCACTTTTCATAAAACAAACTTTATACCAATTGAAAAATTCCCCAATTCTCAGCCCCCCCAACCCCTGGAAACCTCCATCCTAGTCTCTATTTAATGACTTTAACTATTTTAGTGCCTCAAATAAGAGAAACCATGCAATTTTTGTTTGTTTTTCTGTGACTACCTGATTTCATTTAGCATGTGTTCTCCAGGTTCATACATGTTGTCATGAATTGTAAGATTTCCTTATTTTTGAAAGCTGGATAATACTCTAGTGTATGTATATACCACCTTGTTTCTATTCATTCATCTGTAGATGGACATTTGGGTTATTTTGTAGGTTGGTCATTGTTGAAATGAACATAGAAGCACAGATATCTCTTCAAGATCCTGATTTCAATTCCTTTGAGCATATACCCAGAAGTGAAAGTGCTGGATCATATAGTGGTTCTATTTTTTTAAGATCCTGAGGAAACTCAATACTATTTTGCATAGTAACTGTACCATTTTATATCTCCATTAGCAGTGTACAAGGTTTCCAGTTTCTCTGCATCCCACAATACTTCTTATTTTCTATTTTTTGGAGAATAGTCATCCTGACAAGTGAGGTAATATCTTATTGTGGTTTTGATTTTCATTTCTCTGACCATTAGTCAGTGATATTGAGCACCTTTTCATGTACCTGTTGGTACAATAGCATCAAAATGTTTTAGGAATATATTTTTAATAGATATTCAAGATGAGTACCCTAAGAACTACAAAGTAGTAAAAAGTAGTAAAAAAGTAATTAACTTAAATAAGTAGAAGATAAATAGAAGAGATAAGCTATAGTGAAAGAAAGCAAATCAACAGATACCTGAGGTCTAATGCTAATGGACAGACATAATCACCTACAAGGGGCACAGTGATGTTTTTAGAGAGATAAAAATGTTCTCTATACTGCGTGTTATATTAAAGAATAACCAAAGAATATCAGCAGAGAAAACTATGAAAAACAAACAGATGAAAATGCTAGATATGAAGTTACAATTTTCATCTTTAAAAGTTAAATCATTTGAAGAAACATCAGAAGATTGGATATAGCAGGAAAAAAAACCCAGTGACCTTGGAGAGAGGTCAACAGAAATTACAGAAACTAATTACCTCTCCCCAAAAAGGATGAGAAAATGGAAGTATCAAGATCTTTGGAACAGTATCAAAAGAGAGAATAGCCAAAAATTTTCCAAGATTTATAAAAAATATCAATCAACAAATCCTAGAAAATCAACCAAACCAAAGCAAAATAGATCTATATCTATAATTTTAATACTAATAGTACATTTAATGTGTATTAAATAGTATATAGATATACTATTATATAATATACTATTATACATATTAAATATACTCAGAATATATTTTAATATCTATTTGCTATGTATATTCAGAATTTACATTCATATTTCTAAAAGGCTGTTTTCTGATTTAAAATTTATATAATAACAATATGCCATGACATTTATTATATTTGAAAGTAAAATATATGACCACAAGAACACAAAGGGCAGGAAGGAGGGAAATAAAGTCATACCAATATAAAGTTCTGACATTGTTTATAAAAACTAATATTATTAAAAATATATAATGATAAATTAAAGACACACATCTTATTATCATAACCACTAAAAAACAGCTCAAAATTTATCATCCATATTTCATAAAGTATGTTTGGAAAATAGGATGAGACCCAAGCAGAATAGGCAACGTCCAAATGTTAATGAAGTTTATAAATCAGTCTTGTTTATGGAATTATATCAAAGCATATTAAAAAACTCTAATCATTCATTGAAAATTTACTATGTACCAGGTACTAACTGGTACATACTAATAACCAATACAAAAATGTATTATTTTAATTAATTTCCAAAATTCAATGAAGAAAAAGCTGAAACACTGAGGTTACATAGCTAATCACTTGAAGAGCCAGAACTCAGACAAATTTCAACCCACACACTCTTAACTACTACAGCATGTAGCTTCCTAAGCCTCTGTAACCCATTTTTTTTCAAGAGAGCAAATAAGATTAGCACAAGTGCATTGTCCATGCCAAACCATGCTATGCTGAAGAATTTCATTATCTGCCTAATAAGCCACTGAGCAAAGTTTGTTTACAAGTTTAAAACTTGGGTTGAATTTATTACCCTTATATCAATAGGCCCCTTCAGCCCAGGGGAAAATATGATTATATTAGTTATAGTAAACAACACTTACATTTCTTGTTCCAACTCATTATTTCAAGCCCTGTAGCTCTTCCTGAAGTCATTTTTTGGTATCTCCAGGGCATGTCTTACATGTCTTCACAGATGGGACATTTTCCCCCTTGTTCCTTCCCTGATTGGATATCCCCAGCAATGTTTGTAACAGAGAATTCTGTGACTGGGCTGCTATGTGAGTCATCTCACTGTGGCCACAATCTAGAATCCAGGTAGTCAGGTGAGGGTACTGTCCTGCAACATCCCTAAAGCCATGCTGGTGCCTACTCTTCCCAGTACTGCCGGTCTCTGCTCTGCAACCCAGAAAGTTGGGTGCCTCTATTGCCTCCAATGTCTAGAAAACTCCTCTGTCCAGGTATATCTGAGCACTAGAGTCAGGCCATGTTACCCCCAAGTTCCTTGGGTTCTGTGCCTAGTTGTTCTCCTTTCATGACCATTTTTCAGTGCAAGGTTTCTCAATCCTTCCTGATACTAGAAATACTTGAAACACATGGAAAAATATCAACATTTGGCATGTTCCCTGAGGTTCTGGGTTGATATACACAGGTCCCAGGTGGGTCTAACATGCAGGAGAAGTTGAAGAATCTTGACTTAGGCAGCTACCCAAACAAGCCTGCCTCTTTTCAGCATGTGCAACAGAGATTTCAATGACAGGGATATGTAAACTTCAGAGCTCATAAACCCTGAAGGGAGATCATCCACTGAATGAAGTCTCTCATTTATAAGGCACTGTTCTGTTGCTTACTTGTTAGGCAGGATATGCCAATCAGAGAACAAATCTGTGTTCTGCAGTTAAGCACTAGTAATTCTACGCACTGTGGTATTAGTACACCATGATCACAGTAAACCCAGCTTCCCATAGAACCCTCGATAGCGTTAAAGTAATTCATTGTACTCACTCTCTCCAACCCCTCTTTTTTCTCCTCCCCCCAACTCTACTCCTCTCACTCTCCAGTTATAGAACATTGATATGACAGAATCTCCTGAGCCCACAAATCTATGTGTAGGTTAACAATGTAAATGTAGTCAATGCAAATAAAAAGGAAAGGAATAGTGTCTTTGTGGGAAAGCACAGAAAATCATCATCTCATACAAGAACCAAAGCCACTTAAAATATTTGTCTGGCTTTGTAGGTAAGAATATTTATCTAGCTCTTTAAATGCCTTGTTTGTCCACCTCTGTTGGGATCAGATTTTAAGAATTTAACTAGAATGTAATAAAATGGTGTCTCTATATTCTTTCTATTTGAAACAAAATATAAAATCAGTAGCCGATTAGTGAAAAAAAATTCCCTGTGCCACATTATCCACTCCACATCAACTACTGAATTTGAAACAGAGGAGAACATTCTAGTATGCCCACTTTCCCATCAATTGTCTTCCCAGTTACCAGTAGGTCCCATTAGCCAAAAAACTTATATAGGATATAAATAAACAACTCACTTGAGTTCTGATGAACATCTATTTTCATTTATTTCTGCAACATAGACCCTCTGTTCAAGACTGGATATTTGCTAGTAAAAACTGAACAATTAGGAAAGTGACTTGGTTCTTTGATCAGTCACACAAAAAACATAAATAAAGTCAGAGTTCTAAGTTGAAGAAAAAAGGAAGCTGGGTAAATTGTGTCTTTTATACAGGTGAGTTTATATTACAGCTAGCACTCAACCAGACAGTGATGAAAACACACATCAAAGCACACCCAGGAGAAACACCAGGTGCTGTGGTAGTCATCAGCTAGTTTAGACAGCCAGAATTTTTCCTCTGCATTAGTGTTGCTTGAAGGGCCTTAGCAATGGAAGAATATAAGAGTGCTTGATTCCTTCACCCCATGAGAAATAGTGTGCAAATGTTTTTTCTTTATGAGGTAATGCCAGCTTAGCATTTAATCCATTGCTAATTATGCCAGTGGAAACAAAGAATATACTGTGACATGTGACACTTCATGGATTGTTTCATAAATGAAAATTTAGTTGAGGCAAAGTAGAAATCATCTTTCTAGAATTGGAATGTTAACTAGGTTTGAAGCAGAGAATGAAAACACCAGCAAGAATTTCCAAATAATTTGAACCATTCATTACATATATGATTCAATCAAGCACAATTGGCTATAAATCCAGCTTCCAGTTAACTTCTTAAAGAGTAATGAAGGCCAAGGACACATTTCTGCTACTCTCAAATTCTGGGTATTCTTATTTATAAAATGTATGAGTGAGGGGCACCTGGGTGTCTCAGTCAGTTAAGCATTTGCTTTTGGCTCAGGTCATGATCTCAGGGTCCTGGAATTGAGCCCCACATTGGGCTTCCAGCTCAGTGGGGAGTCTGCTTCTCCCTCTCCCTCTACCTCTTGCTCTGCTTGTGCTCTCTCTCTCTCAAATGAATAAATAAAATCTTCTTTAAAAAATAAAATAAATGTGTGTGTGTGTGTGTGTGTGTGTGTGTGTGTGTGTGTGTGCTTGCATTCAGAATGGAAGACAGGCTCAAAAGTACAATCTCAAGATAAAACTCACTTGATTTGTTCAGTTGAGAAATCCTCAGAAAAGATCTAGACTCTGCTGCATTGTCTGGGGCTGAGAAATAGTTTGGTCAGGTACAGTGTTCTATTAAATAATCTGTTTTTTATAAAAGTTTTATACTGTATTCCCTAGGATTTCTCCAATTGTAAGCTAAGAATAGCGATTGCTTTTCTTGGTAAAATGGTGATAGATAATAGATAGATGATAGATGATAGATGAGGATAGATGATAGATAGATAGATGATAGATGATAGATAGATAGATAGATAGATAGATAGATAGATAGATAGATAGATATAGATAGATAGATTAGATAGATGATAAAAAATCTACTATTAGTTAGAAGTGACTCCTTGATAGATGAGATGCTGCCCAAGATCAGAATCCATTGCTCTCTGTCTTTTGGTTCCCTTTGTCTGTGATCAAGTTCTTTTAATTGCAGAGAATTTAGATGGGAATATTAACCCTATCTAGGATGAACCAAATTTAGCTCTTTCCAATACTTTAAAAGGTGCCTTTCAGGCATTATCCATTTGTGGTGAAATTGGAAGACTTCAGAATTTTGAAAATTGTTAGAAATTATACTTCTATATAGTTGCTACATTATTTTTTTAAATTTCATTAACCTTTAGTGTTTTGGAGTCTTGCACAAGAAAAAGAAAGTAATAGCTTACAGTTTTGCTCTGGTAAGTAAGAATTTTAGCATACCCCACTTTTCCCTTTTTACTACTTTCCAGTGAAATCTAGGTTTTTATTTTTATTCCTGAAAGTCTTGAAAGTACATAAATAAGTACATAAATAAGTACATAAATGGTTTCACATTAATAGTAATATCAAACTATTCCTTTTTTATTACCTTATTTTATTTATTTTTGATTTTTTATTAACATATAATGTATTTGCTTCACAGCTACAAGTCTGTGAATCACCAATCTTACACAATACACAGCAATCACCATAGCACATACCCTCCCCAATGTCCATAACCCAGCCTCCTTATCCTTCCCCCCACAACAACCCTGTTTGTCAAAATATTCCTTTTTATCTTAGTGTGGATAACATGTTATCATGTTGGTTGGTAGAATTAAGCACTTAGTGAGACTTAGATATAAGAAAACTATAAGTAAACAAACATTATGGTATCTCATTGGTAATTCCAGTAAAAAAGGGCCTTTATTTCTTAGATCTTATGTGTGTTTGCTTGTACATGTACACATGCATGTATATACGTGCTTGCTACAAATATTTTTGGAACACTTGTCATATGACAAAGAAATTCATAAATGCTTGTAATCTCAACATTCAGCCCATCAACTAGAAATAGCACTACTGACCTTTTAGTAAACATCCCATTCTCTTTTTGTGATTTTTTCTATAAAAACAATGTTTTATCATGTATGTCAAACCTATTATAACAGCATTTAATTAACAAGGATAAGCAAGATTATGTTATGGAAATAATCCCAAAATCCCAGTGATTTATGACAACAAATCTGTATTTCTCCATCATGCAAGACTCACTCTAGAGGACAGCAGGCACTCCTCTCCAAGTGTCTCCAGGACACAGGCTGAAGGAAGCTTTGTCATCTTTATCTGAGCCATCTGGAACATGTGGCCACAGCAGCTGTCATCACTGGGGAAAAAAGAATTAACATCATACGTATATTCACTATCTCAGTTGGAAGCAAACTTATTTCTGCTGATTGTAAATGGCATAGAATAGTCATGTGGCCCCTGAGAAGGGACTGAGAAATGTGGGAAATATATGGGTTATTTGAAGAACAGCATGATTTTTTGCCACAGGCATTTTCTTGTGTCAGTGAATACTCCTTAAACATATGATTTTTAGTGCAGGAGATTGTGCCATTGTTTGTGTATAATAGATTATGCTTAAATTTACAATAACATTTACCATTCCTCTGTTGGCAAAAATAAGACAAAACAAAACAAAAACAACCAGGAACTACTCCATGCCTCTTATGAGTGACAAATTAGTGGTCATCTATGGAGTAAGGTCAAATAGTTCATGATACTACAAGGATTAGGGCAGGGAGAGCATGTGTTTTTCATTGGTGTGCAATAAATTACCACAAATGTAATGGCTTGCAGCACTCATTTAGTACCTCTTGGGTTTTCTTGGATCAGGAATCTGGGTATGCTTAGCTGGGTTCTCCATTTCAGGATCTCACTATTTGAAATCAAGGTGTTAGCTAGGGCTGTATTCTCATTTGGGGCTAACTGGAAAAGATCAACTTCCAGCCCTCCTCAAATGGTTGGAAAAATTCATCTCTTTGTATCTATAGGGCTGAGGTTTCTTTCCTACTGCTGGCTATTCACCAAAAGCCACTCTCAGTCCTTTCCACAGACCCTCAGCATATGCCAGCTTACTTATTCAAAGCCACCAATGGTAGTCTATTCAATCTGCTAAGAGGAGATCTTATATAGGGTAAACTAATCTAGGGAGTAATATTCCATCACCTTTTGCCATAGTCTCTTGATTAAAAGCAAGTCACAGGACACACTCAAGTGGAGGATATTATTTAAAGGTGGGACTCACTGGGGGTCACATCAGGATGTGGCTGTCCCAAGAAGCATAGGTACACTCAGTTATAAGTAATAGGTGTGTATCATAGTTCTATGGAAAATTAATGACATCCTAACCAGAATGGACACACAAAGATGGTCATTATTTTCCCTTTTAGAGAATACACACCAGGCCATGTTTCTTCTAATATTTTATCTCCCTGAAGGCCTCAGTCTGTACAGCTTCTCCCTTGCTCTAAATTGCAGACATTGACTCAGAAGCTCAACTGTAAGTTAATTGTGCCAAATATTACCAGGTACCATTGTAACACCAAATAACCAACCTCACTGTAAAATATTATTTGTCTCTATATTAGACACTCTTAATTTATGGTTTGAGACATTTATCAAACCCTACTACACATCCCTTGGACCCCACAAAAACAAAAAAAAGCAGACAAAGCCAAAACTAAAGTTTCAGACATCCACCATATACAGAGACTAAAATGTCATAATAATAATAATGTAAAAACATTTGTGAAGGGAGCCTGGGAGGCTCAGTCAGTTGAGCAGCTGACTTTACCTCAGGTCATGATCTCAGGGTCCTGAGACTGAACCACACATCAGGCTCTCCACATGGGAGTGATATTTTAGCATTCATTTGTTTCTCCCTCTCACTTTGCCTCTCCCCCTACTCATGCTCTTTCTCTCTAATAAATAAATAAAATATTTCAAAAAAAGAAAAACATGTGAAACCAAAAAATAGATAAATAATAAAATTATTTTTTTAAAAAGAATGACTATTCCAACTTTATCTCATTGCACAATATACATACTGTCAATCTTTCTATCCAAATGTGTTACTAATCTCTAAAAAGAGATTTAAGCTCTCTATATCAGGAATGCTGAAGAACAGGAATTGGTTGGACATCTCTAGAATGAAACAAAAAGAGAGAACCAGAGAGTCAACTCAGAAGGCACAGGAAAAGTATCTCATACAACATTCTTAATGACTGAGAAGTAATTTTCCTTCCCAGGGACTCTTTCTTAGTAGTTCTACTTCTTCACATTTCAAAGAAATCATCTTATCACGATTACTGATGGATTTATCCTTTGCCTTCTACTGGGCAGTCAGTAAGAGGGGAGTGTATTATGGCAACTCCCTCACTATTCTTTGCTTCCACATTCCACACTATCCCTTGTTAGTTTTTTTAAACCCTGACCATAACATTCTTCAGTCCATGAAAACCTCCTCAATTATTCCATTTCAGTGTGCCATCTGTCTTAATGTACTGAGGGATCAGAAGAAAAATGGCCTGGCCCCTAAATGGTGAACCTGTAGAAGGGTTTCTATATCTGTGATGTCACAGTGAATTTCATCACTAAAAGCTTCCGTCTGGGTGGCTGGTCTATTAGGGCCACAGTAGCTGACACTAGACTATGATCTTTTCCCCAGGGGAACCCCTGAGTCATGTGCAAGAATCTGAACCCACAAAAGTTCACCTTCATAGTGAAAATGACCATCTATCAGATGATATAGAATGAGTTATTTGTGCCAAAAAAAGACATAAATAACACTCCCCTCTCATACAAATGTGAGTAAGGAAGGACCATCTGCTAAGGTTTTGCCAGTAAAAGAACACACAGCAAATATGTTACAGTTTGTTTGTAAATCAGGATCTAGAGAAGGTACACATTTCAAATCCACCTGACTTTTTTCATAAGTCTTTTTTAAACCATAATTAACATCTTTTTTTCCACTTGTAATTAATTTGTTTAAAAAAAAAATTGAGTTGCTTTCCCTACAGCTTCCTAGAGCATGGCTTTTGGTGATTTCACCCACATTGTTTAACATTTATCTCCTGTGTTTCACATTAATTAGTAGTTAGAGCTAGATGAATGATCAGATTCCAAGTTGAGTTTTGGCAAGAATACTTCTTAAGTTGTGTCGGTTATATCTATCAGAAGGCAAGGCAGAAAATACCTGGTTGTCTTTTCTTTTGTATATTAACAGCTATTAAGATTTTTTGATAGCATTCATTATTTCATTAAGGTTTCCAAAATGGTAATTCACTAAATCTATTGTTCCTTTTTTACTTGTTAATTGGAAACCTCTATATGGAGAACCTTTCTCCTTGGTGTATCAATCCATAAGGGAAAAGCAAGATAAATATTCAATTCTTTCTCTTTATTCATTATTTTTCAGAATAGTGACTTACTTCTTAATATCGTCCAAATATAACCAGTGACTTTTACTATAATAATGAATTGATGGTATTAATCTGAGTGATGTTCAAAGTGCTCCAGATTTTGCCAATGGAAATCTCTTAATGATGGCTTCTGAGTCCTTTGATGGATTTCTCATTTTCTGGTTTGACAAGACATTCAAAGCTTATCTTTTATATTTTTTCCCCAAATTTGGGTCCAGCCATCTCTCCAGAGAACTCATAATTTCTTTAATGAGTGATGATATTTAGATAACACAGCTCATGCAATGGGGATGATCATTGCTACTGTGTTGCCAATTATTTTTAGGCCTTTTCAGGGTTGGGGTTTTTTTTATGTTCAGTTAGCAACTAGATAGTAGTACATCATTAGTTTTTGATATAGTGTTCAGTGATTCATTAGTAGTGTATAACACCCAGTGCTCATCACAACACATGCCCTCCTTAATACTCATCATTCTGTTACCTCATTCCCCACCATCCTCCTCTCTGAAACCCTCGGTTTGTTTCCTGGGGTCCATAGTTTCTCATGGATCATCTCCCTCTCTGATTTCTTCCTCTTCAGTTTTTCTCCCTCCCTTTATGTTCTTCCCTGCTATTGTGTATGAAACATAGGATAATTGTCCCTGTCTGCCTGACCTACTTCACTTAACATAATCCCCTTCAGGATTTGTTTGGTTTTTTTTAAAGCTTTTGTTTGGCTTCTTTTTTTTTTTTTAAGATTTATTTATTTATTTTGGAGAGGGTGCACACAGTAGGGAGCTGCAGAGGGAGACAGTAAATTTCAAGCAGACTGTGTGCTAAGTGTGAAGTCTATGCAGAATTATGACCTGAGCCAAAATCCAGAGCCAAATGCTGAAGTGACTAAGCCATCCACTGTGTAGCCTTTCACCCACACTGAAAATTCTGGTTCTCATAATTATTCACTTGATTTACCCTCTAATTCATGGCAATGGACCCAAAATAGCAAAACTAAAACTATCCTAAACATTATAATTATAGAAAACAGTTTATGGTGTTTTTATAGAGGTTTCTTTGTCTCTGAAATATACCTTACTGAGATGAACAATTAAACTTCATGTTTGAAGCAACTTGAAACAATTAGTTTGTATGATTTTGCCACTAACTCAACATTTAAATTATAATTTTATAAAGTAATAATTATAAAAGTAAAGGTATAATTCTATAATTTAAAACACAATGATACAATTTCATAATTATAAAATAATTATAAAAATAAAATTATACTCTTTTTTTCAGTGTTCCAGATTCATTGTTTATGCCCCACACCCCAGGGGTCTATGCAGTACATGCCCTCAATACCTACCACCAGGCTTACCCATCCCTCCACCCCCGCCCCTCAAGACCCTCAGTTTGTTTCTCAGTCCAAAGTCTCTCATGTTTCATCTCCCTCCCAAATTTACCCCACTTCCCATTTTCTTTCCTTCTCCTACTGTCCTCCATGTTACTTCTTATGCTCCACAAATAAGTGAAACCATATGATACTTGACTTTCTCTGCTTGGCTCATTTCACTCAGCACAACCTCCTCCAATCCAGCCCATGTTGCTACAAAAGTTGGGTATTCATCCTTTCTGATGGAGGTGTAATAGTCCCTTGTATATGTGGACCATATCTTCTTTATCCACTCATCTGTTGTAGGGCACCTTGGCTCTTTCCACTATGGAGAAGTGGCTTTTCATGTCTCCTGCCCATTTTTTGATGTGATTATCTATTTTATTGTTGAGTTTTAGGAGTTCTTTATAGATCTTGGATATCAGCCCTTTGTCTGTAGTGTCATTATATTTGTTAATAATATGGTACTTTTATTATGACATAATTTTTTAAGGAATCTCTACACTGTTTTCCAAAGTGGCTGCACCAACTTGCATTCCTACCAACAGTGTAAGAGAGCTCCCTTTCTCCACAGTCTCTCCAAACTGGTTGTTTCCTGTCCTGTTAATTTTGGCCATTCTGACTGATGTAAGGTGGTATCTCAGTGTGGTTTTGATTTGAATTTCCCTGATAGCTAGTGATGATGAACATTTTTTCATATGTCTGTTAGCCATTTGTATATCTTCTATGGAGAAGTGCCTCTTCATGTCTCCTGCCCATTTTTTGATGTGTTCATCTTCTTTTTGGATGTTGAGTTTGAGTAGTTCTTTATAGATCTTGGATATCATCCCTTTGTCTGTAGTGTATTATATTTGTTAATAATTGGTACTTTTATTATGACATAATTTATATATCTTAAAATAAGTTGAAATCAAAAAAGATATCAATGAGGTACAATAAAAAATGGAGGCCCTTACTGGTAGCATAATTGAGGCAGAAAGAGATTTTGTGATATACAAGACCAAATGATGGAAAACAAAGAAGCTGAGAAAAAGAGAGGCAAATAACTACTGGACCAAGAGGCAAGAATTCGAGAGATAAGTGATACCCTCAGATGAAACAATATTAGAACAATTGGGATGCCAGAAGAAGAAGAAAGAGAGAGGGGGCAGAAGGTATATTGGAGCAAATTATAGCAGGGAATTTCCCTAATTTGGTGAAGGGAACAAGCATCAAAAATCCAGGAGGCACAGAGAATCCCACTCAAAACCAAAAAAAATAAGTCCACACGTGTTCATCTAATAGTAAAACTTACAAGTCTCAGTGACAAAAAGAAAATCCTGAAAAAAGCTTAGGAGAAGAGGTCTATATCATACAATGGCAGAAATATTAGATTGACAGCAGGCCAGAAACAACTGGCATGATATAGTAAGAACACTGAACAAGAAAAATATGCAGCTAAGAATACTATATCTAGATAGGTTGTCATTGAATATAGAAGGAGAGATAAAAAGCTTCCAGAACAAACACAAACTAAAATAATTTGCAAACACCAAACCAACCCTACAGGAAATATTGAAAGGGGTCCTCAAAGCAAAGAGAGAGCCTAAAAGTAACAGACCAGAAAGGAATGAGACAATATATAGTAAAAGTTACCTTACAGACAAATCAATGGCACTAAATTCATATTTTACAGTAGCTAACCTCAGTGTAAATGGGCTAAATGCCCCAATCAAAAGACAAAGGGTATAAGGATGGTAAAAACAAACGAACAAACAAACAAACAAAAGAAGACCCATCAATATGCTGTCTCCAAGAAACTCATTTTAGACCCAAAGACACCACCAGATTGAAGGCAAGGGAGCTGGAAAGCAATTTACCATGCTAATGGGTATCAAAAGAAAGCTGTGGTGACAATCCTGACATCAGCCAAATTAGATTTTAAACCAAAGACTATAATAAAAGATGAGTAAGGAAACTATATCATACTTAAAGGGTCTGTCCAAAAAGAAGATCTAACCATTTTAGATACCCATGCCCCTGATATGGGAGTGGCCGATTATTTGAGCTAATTAATAACAAAATCAAAGAAACATATCAACAATATTACAATAATAGTAGGGGACTTTAACACCCCCCTCAGTGAAATGGATAGATCATCCAAGCAAAAGACCAACAAGGAAATAAAGGCTTTAAATGACACACTGGACCAGAGGGACATCACAGATATATTCAGAACATTCAATCCCAAAGCAACAGTATACACATTCTTGCCTAGTCACCATGAAACATTCCCAAGAATAGATCGCATCCTGGGTCATACATCAGGTCTGAACCAGTTCCAAATGATGAGATCATTCCCTGCATATTTAGAGACCACAATTCTTTAAAACTGGAACTCAATCACAAGGATAAATTTGGAATGAATTCAAATACATGGAGGCTAAAGAGTATCCTACTAAACAATGAATGGGTCAACCAGGAAACTGAAGAACAATTTTTAAAAATTCGTCAAAACAAATGAAAATGAAAACACAATTGTTTGAAATCTTTGGGACACAGCAAAGGTGGTCCTGAGAGGAAAGTATAGAACAATACAAGCCTTTCTCAAGAAACAGGAAAGGTCTCAAGTACACAACTTAATTCTTTACCTAAAGGAGCTAGAGAAAGAAGAGCATAGCCTAAACCCAGGAGGAGAAGAGAAATAATAAAGATCAGAGCAAAAATCATTTAAATAGAAACCAAAAGAACAATAGAACAAATCAATGAAACCAGGAGCTGATTCTTTGAAAGAATTATCAAGATTGATAAACCCCTGGCCAGACTTATCAAAAAGAAAAGAGAAAGAACCCAAATTAATAAAATCATGAATGAAAGAGGAGAGATCGCAACCAATTCCAAAGAAATACAATGGTAAGAATATATTATGAGCAACTATACATCAGCAAATTTGACAATCTAGATGAAATGGATGCATTCCTAGAGACAGATAAACTACCAAAACTGAACCAGAAAGAAATAGAACACCTGAACAGACCCATAGCAAGTAAGAAGATCAAAGCAGTCATCAAAATTTTTCCAACAAACAAGAGCCCAGGACCACATGGCTTCCCAGGAGGATTCTACTAAATATTTAAAGAAGAATTAATACCTATTCTCCTAAAACTGTTTCAAAAAAAAAAAAAGGAGGAAAACTTACAAACTTGTTTTAGGAGGCTAGCATTACCTTGATCACAAAACCAAAGACCCCATCAAAAAGGAAAATTACAGATCAGTATCCTTGATGAACACAGACGCAAAAATTCTCACCAAAATACTAGCCAGTAGGATCCAACAGTACATTAAAAGGATTATTCACCATGAATAATCTTTCTTATGGGATTTATTCCTAGACTGCAAGGTTGGTTGAACATCTGCAAATCAATCTATGTGATACAGTACATTAATAAAGAAAGAACAAGAACCATATGATCCTCTCAATAAATGCTGAAAAAGCATTTGACAAAGTACAGCATCCTTTCTTGATCAAAACTCTTCACAGTGTAGGGATAGAGGGTATCTACCTCAGTACTATAAAAGCATCTATGAAAAACCCACAACGAATATCGTTCTCAATGCGGAAAAATTAAGAGCTTTTCCCCTAAGGTCAGAAACACGGCAGGAATGTTCACTATCACCACTGCTATTCAATGTAAGACTAGAAGTCCTTGCCTCAGCAACCAGACCAAAAAAAAAAAAAAAAAAGAAAAAGAAAGAAAGAAAAGAAAAGAAAAGAAAAGAAATAAGAGGCATCTGAATCAGCAAAAAAGTCAAACTCTCACTCTTTGCAGATGATATGATACTTGATGTGGAAAACCCAAAAGACTCGACTCCAAATCTGTTAGAACTCATACAGGAATTCAGTCAAGTGTCAGGATATAAAATCAATGCACAGAAATCAGTTGCATTTCTATACACTAATAGCAGGACAAAAGAAAGAGAAATTAAGGAGTCAATTGTAGTTACAATTACACCCAAACCATAAGATACCTAGGGATAAACATAATCAAAGAGGCAAAGAATCTGTACTCAGAGAACTATAAAGTACTCATGAAAGAAATTGAAGAAGACAAAAGGAAATGGAAAAATATTCCAGCTCATGGATTGGAAGAACAAAAATTATGAAAATGTCTATGCTACTTAAAGAAATCTACACATTTAATTCCATCCCCATCAATATACCATCATTTTTTTTCAAATAAATGGAACATATAATCCTAAAATTTATATGAATAGCCAAAGGAATGTTGAAAAAGCAAACCAAAGTTGGCAGCATCACAATTCCAGACTTCAAGTTCTATTACAAAGCTGTAATCATCAAGACAGTATGGTACTAACACAAAAACAGACACATAAATCAATGGAACAGAACAGAGAGCCAGAAATGGACCCTCAACTCTATGGCCAACTCATATTTGACAAAGCAGAAAAGAATGTCCAATGGAAAAAAGACAGTCTTTTAAACAAATGGTGATGGCAAAATTGGACAGCCACATGCAGAGGAATAAAACTGAACCATTTCCTTCACCACACACACACACACACACACACACACACACACACAAATGGATGAAGGACCTCAATGTGAGACAGGATTCCACCAAAATCCTTGAGGAGAACACAGGCAGCAATCTCTTCATTGCTGTCCTAATTTTCACTTTGGAAATAAAACAAGAATATGTTCTGAAGAGTTGTTTGGTTTTTGGCTTTTGCTTTTTGGTTTTTTGTTGTTCTTTGTTCTGTTTTGCAAATTAGGCAAAAGTCTGCAGTAGTGATTAAGTAGACTGAATTTTAAAAATAAAAAATTTCAAAAATAGCATAACTAAACTTGTCTACATCCAGAATAACTAGAGAAAAGATTATTTTTCATAATGGGTCATTGGCCCACTGAAAACTATTACTCATGTTATCTCAACTGGTAGAAAGCAGCAATCAAGGATGATATACAAAATTAGCTGAGCTTTGAGGAGAGGGGGCAAGATGGTAGAGAAGTAGGAGACAGTGTTCCAATGGGTCCCCTGAAGTGAGCTAAATATCTACCAGAACACTCTGAACACCCATGAAATCAGCCTGAGATGTAAGACTACACACTTTTGGATCTCTACGGGGGCAGAAGTGCATCAGTGGAGAGGTAATGTGGAGTGGGAGCTCTCAGACTGATTTCGGAGGATAAACAGAAGGGGAAGGGAGCCACCAGAAGCTACCCATTGGAAAATAATACCCCAATACGAAAATGCCCTGTGCTTATGGACCAGCATCAACTTGGAGTCTGGTTAAAAGCACTCAAAAACAAACGGTCTTAAGGGCCAACTGGTAGAATCTGACTGCCATGTGCATGGACATAAAACTGCAATCCTGGGATAGCCACAGCTGGTGCACACCCTCCCCTGAGTGAGCCCAGCAGGGACTCTCTGAGCCTGTGGTTTTTCGCTGCTAGACCACTGCTTGGGCTGGGCACACCCCGTAGGCACTGGAGGCCCCTCTGGCAGCCTTCTATGCAAAGTGCAGGACCGCCTGGTTGGAAGGCACTCAGCATGGGTGTGAGCCCCACATAGTGGTCCCGGCAGTAGCACACTCACCCAAACCAGTATCGCTCACAGTTTCTGTGGCACAGGGGTGCAGAGACAAGCGGGTGCCTCAGACAGTGGCAGTGGCAGTGACTAGGGGTGTGCACCACCTGTGAGAAGTGGCAGTGTTCAGAGGAGTTTGCAGAGGAGGAGGCTGTGTGTTCTGGACCATCCACAGGGGAGCAGACTGAGGCTTCTCTCTGAGAAGGAGGCCTGGGGGCAGACAAGTTTTCTTTGCTCTGACTCTCCAAAAAGCCACAAACAACCACAAGAGAACAAAAACCTCCAGAGAACAAAAGAATGAAAAACCGGTTTCCATAGAACCCAGCCCCTTGATAGAGGGCAGGATGACTCAGCCCAAGCAAGATTGACTGAAAAACAATGCCTCAGGCTCCTCTGCTATATGGCCACCAAAAGAGCAAGAGGACATCCACCAAAGGGTCTCCATAAAACTGTAAAACTCCAACATCTGGGAAAAAACAATATATTAAGCTCCCAGCATGGCCCCAAAACCTGTATAATTTATAAATACAGCTTTTCTCTTAATTTTTTTAAAAATTTCTTTTCACTTTTTAAAATGTTTTTAAATTTAAAATTCATTCTCACAATTCTTGTTCTTTTATTTTTTAACCTAATCATTATGACTTGATGTTTAATACAACATTCCATAATAACTTCTTAACTTGAATTTTTTCATACATATACCTGGGTTTCTTTCTTTCTTTTCTTTCTTTCTTGCTTGCTTGCTTGCTTGCTTGCTTTTTAAATATACATATAGATATACGCTTCAAGGTAATCCTTCTTTCCTATTCAACACTGCCCTATATATAAACAAGTTTTAATTTCCCTATATCTCTAGAAAGTTGAGTCTCTAACAAAAATAACAAGATACAACCAGAAGGAACTGAAATACTTTCCTTGCCCACACCAAGGGTTTGTAAACACCTTCCCATCTTATTCTTCTGTCAGTGTTTCTGTGTATTTGTTTTTGACTTTATACTACATAAATCTTATTCTTAGGGGTCATTTTGGCTGTATTTTGCTTTTTTTCCCTCCTTTATTTTACTTTTGACAGTCTTTTTGTTTATTCTTTTTTGTTTTTGTGCAATATTGGGGGCCCATTTTGGCTGGTTTCTTTCCTTTTTTTCTATTTTTTTCTCTCTTTTTTCTTCCTTCTTTCTTTTTGGTGGTGACTTCTGAATTCTGAAACCTTCCAACAGACAACTTACCTGGATCATGACTGATGCATTCAGCTATACATCCCCTCAACCACCCCTCACCAAAATGACTTGGAGAAGGAACACCCAACAGAAGAAAAATTCAGAGACTGCAACCTCTGTCATAGAACTACTGGATATAGACATAAACAATGTGACAAAAATGAAATTCAAGATAGCAATTATCCAAGCAATGGCTAAGTTGTAAAAGACCATTAGTGGCAACATAGAATCTCTAAGGGCAGAAGTGAGAACTGACCTAGCAGAGGTTAAAAATGCTATCAGTGAGATCCAATATAATATAAATACCCTAACAGCTAGGGTAAGTGAAGCAGAAGCTTGCATTAGTAATCTAGAAGACAGACTGATTGAGAAGGAGGAGCAGGAGAGGTCTTGGAACAAATAGCTAAAATCCCATGAAACTAGAATTAGGGAAATAAATGACATCATGAAATGCTCCAATATCAGAATTATTGGGATCCCTGAAGGGGTAGAGAAAGAGAGAAGACTGGAAGATATAGTTGAACATTTCCTGGATGAAAATTTCCCTAATCTAGGGAATGAAACAAGCGTTCATGTCTTAGAGGCAGAGAGGACACCCCCCAAGATCAATGAGGCTAGAAAAACTTCCAGGCACATAATTGTGAAATTCATGAATCATAAATTCAGAGAATATGCCTTAAGGACAGCTAGGGAGGACGATCAGAATAACATCAGACCTCTCCACAGAAACCTGGCAAGCCAGAGAGAGCTGGCAAGTCATATTCGGGACTAAATGAAAAAAAATATGTAGTCAAGGATACTCTACCCAGCAAGTCTGACTTTCAAAATGGATGGAGAGATTAAAGAGCTTCCAGGACAGGCAAGGTCTAAAAGATTATGTGACCACCAAGTCAGCACTTTAAGAAATATTAAGGGGGGGTTCTATGAAAGAGGAAAAAACCCAAGAGTGACACAGACAGAGATTTGCAGAGGCAATCTATAGGAACGAGGACTTTACAGGCAACATGATGTCAATAAAAACGTATCTTTCAATAATCACTGTCAACACAAATGGCCTAAATGCTCCCATAAAATGGCACAAGATTGTAGACTGGATAAAACGACAGGACCCATCCATTTTGAATTTTGAATCTAAAGATACATCCAAACTGAAAGTGAGGGGATGGAGAACCATCTTTCATACCAACGGAAATCAAAAAAACTGGGGTAGTGATTCTCATATCAGACAAATTAGATTTTAATCTAAAGACTGTAGTCAGAGATACAGAAGGACACTACGTCATTCTTAAAGGGTCTATCCAACAAGATCTAACAATTGTAAATATTTATGCCCTCAAGGTGGGAGCAGCCAACTACATAAGGCAACTGTTAAGCAAAATAGAGTCATGTTGATATGAATACATCAGTTGTAGGAGATCTTAACACTCCATTCTCAGCAATGGACAGATCAGCTAAACAGAAAATCAAGAAAGAAACAAGAGCTTTGAATGACACATTGGACCAGAAGGACCTCATAGATATATTCAGAACATTCCACCCTAAAAAGCAGAATACTCATTCTTCTCAAGTGCACATGAAACTTTCTCCAGAATAGACCACATACTAGGTTGTCGGAGATGGTGAGTGATCCGCCCCTCCAGCCATGCCTAAGCCACGGGAAACTTTGGTGGAGGTACCTGAGAATGTGAATGAAAGCTCCTCTGGGCTTTCCCCCACCTAGAATCGGGAAAGCCACATACCCTGTGCACCGGGGCCATATGTCCTTTGTGTGCTTATCCAAGACCTTTAGTTCCATTTAATCCTCCTCCTGGTAATTATATCTCTGTATCTCTCATTTGTATTCCTTGATCCCTCCGCCTCAATGGTCTCAACTTCTGAGAGTTTAAGCAATCACTCTGTACCCTGCAGTAACAATACTAATCCTGTCTCTAGGGCGGGTGCAAAAGCAGTTAAAGATTTAACTGCACCACCCAACTTCCTCACTTTTGAATAATAAAAGACTGGGGCCCTTGTCAGTCAAGAGGGACAAAGGCAGAGCCAAAGGAAAAGGAAAAGGCACGAAAAGAGGCAGAGAGCCTGAAAAGAGAGAGAGAAGCAAAGCGAGGAGAGAAGCAAGAAGCAAAGAGAGACAGAAACAGAAACAGAGAAGCAAAGAAAGCAGCAGAGAGAGAAACAGAAAGAGAGACAGAAGCAAAGCAAGAGGGCCAAAGCCAGAGCTAGAGAGCTAGAAAGCCAATGCCAAAAAGCCAGAGCATGAGCCTGAGCCTGCTTCATAGGTCTCTCCTGACTGACCTCAGGTCTGTCAGGTTGCATCAGATTTCATGTCTGTGTCATTATTTCGCCCTCCAGACATCCCGTGGTTCGGGACCCACAACTCTGCTGAGGCTGGCCCCCCGGCGGTAACACTAGGTCATAAATCAGGGCTCAGATGATACAAAAAGATTGAGATTATTCCCTGCATATTCTCTGACCACAGTGCCTTGAAACTGGAACTCAACCACAAGAAAATGTTTGGAAGGAATCCAAGCACTTGGAAGGCAAAGACTATCCTGCTCAAGAATGTTTGGATCAACCAGGAATTCAAAGAAGAACTTAAACATTTTATGGAAACCAATGAGAATGAAGATACATCGATCCAAAACCTATGGAATATGGAAAAGGCAGTTCTAAGGGAGATACATAGCTATCCAAGCTCACTCAAAAAAATTGAAAAATCCTGAATACACCAACTCTCTTTACACCATAAAGAACTGGAAAATCAATAAAAAATTAAGCCAACCCCACACACAAGCAGGGAAATAATTAAGATTAGGGCAGAGATCAATGAATTAGAAGCTAGAGATACAGTACAACACATCGATGAAACTAGAAGCTGGTTCTTTGAAAGAATTAATAAGATCAATAATAAATCATTGGCCAAACTAATCCTAAAGAAAAGGGAGAGGACCCAAATTAATAAAATTGTGAAAGAAAGGGGAGAGATCATGACTAACACCAAGGAAATAGAAACAATCACCATAAATTATTATCAACAGTTATATGTCAATAAGTAAAATGACCTAGAAGATATGGATGCATTCCTAGAAACCGATAAACTTCCAAGACTGAAATAGGAAGAAATTGACAACCTGAATAGACCAATATCTAGTAATGAGATTGAAGCAGTGATCAAAACCTCTCAAAAAACAAGAGCCTGGGACCTGGCAAATTCTCTGGGGAATTTTACCAAACATTCAAAAAAAAAATCTATTCTCCTGAAGCTGTTTGAAAAAATAGAAACAGAAGGAAAACTTCCAGACTCTTTCTATGAAGCCAGGATTGCTTTAATCCCCAAACCAGGCAAAGACTCCCTCAAAAAGGAGAATTTCAGACCAATATCCTGGATGAACATGGATGCCAAAATTCTCAACAAGATCCTAGCTAATAGGATCTACCAGTACATTAGGAAGATTATTCACTACAACCAGATGGGATTTATCTCTGGGATGCAAGAGTGGTTCAACATTTGCAAATCAATCAACGTGATAGAACAAATCAATAAGAGAAGAAAGAATAAGCACATGGTCCTCTCAATTGATGCAGAAAAAGCATTTAACAAAACACAGCATCTGTTCCTGATTAAAACTTATCAAAATATAGGCATAAAGGGAACATTCCTCATAATAGATCATAAAACCTATCTATTAAAACCCACAGTATATATCATTCTCAATGGGGAAAAGCTAACAGCCTTCCCACTGAGATCAGGAACAAGAGAAGGATGCCCACTCTCACCACTATTATTCAACATAGTGTTAGAAGTCCTAGCAACAGGAATCAGACAGCAAAAAAAAATAAAAGGTACTCAAATTGGCAAAGAAGAAGCCAAGTTCTCTCTCTTCACAAATGACATGATACTTTATATGGAAAATCAAAAAGACTCCACCCCCCCAACTACTAGAATTCATACAAGAATTCAGTAATGTGGCAGAATACAAAACCAATTAACAGAAATCAGTTGCATTTTTATAACTAACAATGAATATATAGAAAGAGAAATTAAAGAATCGATTCCATTTACTATAGCACCAAAAACCAAATAAAATATCTTGGAATAAACCTAACCAAAGAGGTAAAGGATCTGTACTCAAGGAACTACAAAACATTCATGAAAGAAATTGAAAAAGACAAAAGATGGAAAAGCATTCCATACTCATGGATCAGAAGAATAACATTGTTAAAATGTCTATACTTCCCAGAACAATCTATACTTTTAATGCCATCCTGATCAAAATTACACCAACATTTTTCAAAGTGCTGGAACAAATAATCCCAAAATTTATGTGGAACCAGAATTGTTAAGGAAATGTAGAAAAAGAAAAACAAAGCTGAGGGCATCATGTTACCTGATTTCAAGCTTTAACACAAAGCTGTGATCACAAAGACAGCATGGTACTGGTACAAAAACAGACACATAAACCGACGGAACAGAGTAGAGAGTCCAGATATGGACCCACAAATCTATGGTCAAATCATCTTCGACAAAGCAGGAAAAATATCCAGTGGAAAAAAGACAGTCTCTTCAATAAATGGTGCTGGGAAAATTGGATAGCTATGTGTAGAAGAATGAAACTCGACCATTCTTTTACACCATACACAACGATAAACTTGAAATGGATGAAAGACCTCAATGTGAGGCAAGAACCTATCATATTCTTGAGGAGAACATAGGCAGTAACCTCTTTGACATTGGCCACAGCAACTTCTTTCAAGACACATTTCCAAAGGCAAAGGAAACAAAAGCGAAAATGAACTTTTTGGAATTTCATCAAAATAAAAAGCTTCTGCACAGCAAAGGAAACAGTCAACAAAACAAAGAGGCAACCCACAGAATGGGAGAGGATATTTGCAAATGACCCTACAGACAAAGGGCTGGTATCCAAGATCTATAAAGAACTACTCAAACTCAACATCCAAAAAGAAGATGAACATATCAAAAAATGGGCAGGGGACATGAAAAGTCACTTCTCCATAGAAGATATACAAATGGCTAATAGACACATGAAAAAATGTTCATCATCACTAGTTAGCAGGGAAATTCAAATGGAAACCACATTGAGATACCACCTTACACCAGTCAGAATGGCCAGAATTAACAGGACAGGAAACAACAAGTGTTGGAGAGGTTGTGGAGAAAGGGGAACTCTCTTACTGTCAGTGGGAATGCAAGTGGGTGCAGCCGCTTTGGAAAACAGTGTGGAGATTTCTTTAAAAATTTAAAATAGAGCTACCCTATTACCCTGCAATTGCACTACTGGGTATTTACCCCAAAGATACAGAGGTAGTGAACAAAAAGGCCACATGTACCCCAACGTTCATAGCAGCAATGGCCACAAGCACCAAACAGTGGAAAGAGCCAGGGTGCCCTTCAACAGATGAATGGATAAAGAAGATATGATCCATATATACAAGGAATATTATGCCTCCATCAGAAAGGATGAATACACAATTTTTGTATCAACATGGATGGGATTGGAGGAGATTATGCTGAGTGAAATAAGCCAAACAGAGAAAGTCAAGTAGCATATGGTTTCACTTACTTGGGGAGCATTAGGAGTAACATGGAAGGCAGTGGGAGAAGGAAAGGAACAGTGAACTGAGGTAAATCAGAGAGGGAGATGAAGTATGAGAGACTTTGGACTCTGAGAAAGAAACTGAGGGTTTTGGAAAGGAGGGGGTGTGGGGATAAGTGAGCCTGGTGGTGGGTATTGAGGGTGCAAATTACATGGAGCACTGAGTGTGGGGCCAATGAATCTTTGAACACTGAAAAAATAATATAAATTATTTTTTTAAAAAATAAAGAAAATTAGCTGATCTTTGCTAGGGCAACTCAAGCATTATGCTATAATTCAGTCTTCAAACAATATGTTATTGTAAGCAAAAATAATATGGAGTGAGTACATTAAAATTCTATCCAAAAGAAGGAGTATCTGCTCTTGCCCTAGATCCAAATTGGAAGCATTTGTCAAACGCAGAATCATCTAGCAATGGCCCACATCTGCCTCTCAGAAAGGCAATGCCCATAACATAAGGAAAGCGTGTATATAAGGATGATGTCTCTCTGATCCTCAGGATGGAAATGGCAATCTATTTCCTTTCATTGTGATGGAAATGTGGAAAGAGCAAGAAGATAAGGAACAGCAGGTAAATTGACCAAAACTGTGAGGAGCTTCCTTTAAACATGTGCCCTCTGTATGCCATTTGCAGTTAGAGTTTTAAGTATTTAAAATCCAGAATATCTAAGGATGCCTGGATGTCTCAGTCAATTAAGCAACCGACTCTTGATTTCAGCTCAGGTCTTGATCTCAGGGTTGTGAGTTTAAGCCCCATGTCGGGTTCCATACCTAATGTGGAACCTACCTAAAAAAATTTTTTTTAGAATAGACTATTTCTAGCTGGGAGGTGAGGCAGTGAGGAGGAAGAGGGATGCTTCCCTGTGAATCCCATTAGATTCCTGGGATCCTCCCAATCTCTAGCTCTAATTAATTAAATTCTAAGTAATGTGTTGCCAGCACAATCCAGTTGGCTTCTATTTGTTTCAGTGATGTTAGTGAAGTTTCTTTAAACTCTCAAATTCAAAGATTAAGTTTATAACAACTTATTCCCCCACTGGAAAACTTAATGGTTTCAGACACATAGAGACTATTCAATGATCACGTCTGAATTGAGAGGGATTAATTTGTTCTGTGATGTATATAAGCATTTCAAGTTCTTATCAAGGAACATTTTCTAGAAATGCTTTCTTATTGTTTTAATAGCAGTTTGTTCTATAAACAAGAAAATCACAAAGTTATTGTAACCAAAAATTACTGGTGTTAACCAGCACACACACATATTATTACACATATGCAACACAGAATAATGAAGTGTTTTTTATTTTCAATCTCACTTTTCCTTGAAGTTTAAAGTTTTCCTTGACAGCACACCTTGTTACACATAACTCATCTTAAATTCACATGCTAACTGGAGTGGTCATTTATGTTCACTAATTGCTTTTATCCAAAAGAGTAATAAAAGTTTTCATGTCTCTATGGTAGGTAGTTAAAATTTAGAGCCAGTCTTCTAAGTGAAATACCCATGAAGATGGGAAATAGAGGTTTTTCTCTTGAGATTTACCTTCAAAGAAATTGTGCCCAGGTTCTTGAAAAAGACTCTAAATGGAAAAACTGGCAAAGGCTTTTTAGCTTTGAGAAAGATTTACATACATAACAAAGGAACAAAGAAGGAATGCAAAAAATAAAAGTTTTCTAAAGCAAATAAGCTTTAAGAAAAAGGGGAGAAGCCTGTTTCCCTTTAAAAACTCCATTTTTTTCCATTTTAGATTTGTATTCAGTTGACAAAAGTACATGTGATTTTGAAGAGCTTTATTTCTATTTTATCATGAGGGAGTGGATCTGGGAAAGGAAAAAGAACTACTGCCTAAAAATAAGAAAGATGATGGGGTGCCTGGGTGACTCAGTTGGTTAAGCATCTGACTCTTGATTTGGGCTCAGGTCATGATCTCAGGGTGATGAGATCAAGCCCTTCATTGGCCCACATCAGGTTCTAAGACGGGCATGGAGCCTACTTAAGATTCTCTCTCTCTCTCTCTCTCTCTCTCTCTCTCTCTCTCTCTCTCTCTCTCCCTCCCCCCACTCTCTCCCTCTCTAAAAGAAGAAGAAGAAGAAGAAGAAGAAGAAGAAGAAGAAGAAGAAGAAGAAGAAGAAGAAAGAAGAAAGAAAGGAAGAAAGAAAAAAGAGAGAAAGGAGAGAAGAGAGGAAGGAAAGAGGGAAGGAAGAAAAGAAGAAGGAAGAAAGGAAGGAAGGAAGAATGAAGGAAGGAACGAATGAAAGAAGGCATGAAAGGTGGGATGGAGGAGGGGGAGGGAGGGAGAAAGATGAGAGGGAACATTCCCACTGCATATTTTTTTTTCAAACAGTGTTACTTAGTTCTTCCCTTTTAATCACCACTTACTATTTTTCTTACTTCCTTTATCTCTTCTCCTTTTTCTCTATGAGAAAAAAAAAAATCAAGAAGTGGGGCAAGAACAAAAGTCATAAAAGAAGTATACACTTCTAGGGTGGTGGATAAAGACAATCTGTTCTCGAGTCATCAGGTGAATCACCAAAGTCCAGAATCCATAAGTGGCAGACCTGGGACTTGCACCCCAGGTCTTTTGACTACATATCTACTATGACCCAAAATGAAAATCCTCATGTGTCTTTCTTATTTGTTGCAAAAATACAAGAACTGTGTAAAAATATGTAGAAAATAGAATTAAAATCATAAAAATATTATAGACATACATACATATATGGAGAACAGAGGTTTCAGGACATGCTTCTTCTCTCCTAAAGTTCTTTAAACAGTGATATATTTCCATCAAAATTAGGATTAATTAAACATGAAATCATGTTCATTTTTTTACTGTTTTATACTAGTTTGATATGAGTAATCTTTCCTTCAAAAAGAGTTGCGTTGTTAAAAGGAAAAGGATTTGAGAAAGAGTGGGAGATATAATGGCACAATCAAGTCTGATCTTTACAACCTGAAATCATGGATGTGGAAAATTAGACTTTGGGATAAATACAAAACTCCCTGTGATCATAAAACCACAAGGGGTAGCCCAGGAATCAGAAGATACCAAGAGTTTATAGTTAATTTATTCCATCTAGCTTTTGATTATAGCGTGTACCTAGCAAGTAGGATCCAATTAAGGTATGAATCATAATGCACCTGGGGACAGTTGTCTACATGCTGGGAGCTCTCTACCACCACATGGGATTTTAATGGCACTCCAGGGTATTGCCAAGAGAGGCGCTCAGAACCTAGTAAGCAAGACTTGAAAGACTTGAAAACACTTGTGTTCTTTTCCTGAAGAGCAAAGTCCTGTTTGGGTAGTACTTCTTACTCATTCATATTATTAGGAGCTGTCAAGAGTTCTTCCTACCATACTAATAATACCTGAGGTCTACAATCTCTGTGAGTTACCAAGGAAAAAGTCTCCTCAAACTTCCCTTTCACAGAGCCACCCTGTGGAGTTCCTAGTTCATTCCTGACACTGAGTTATTGTGCTTATTCTAGGATAAGATTCTACATTATGCTTGACAGAGTCATGGGCAATTATCTGTGCAAAGCAGTGACAGCTGTGAGAATTTTGCCTTTGTTCTGTTTCTTACAATGCCTCGTCCTATAAGGACAATCCTAAGTTCTCCTCTGGCTTCAGCTTTTATGATGCAGAATATGGAAAAGATGGAGAATGAGGCTAACTGTGAGTGCTGTGGGTCACTTGAAGGCTACCAAACCCCTCTGAAGCACCAGGGAGGGAAGGAGGCTCCTTTTCCATCCTCCAGAAGGAAAGGTTTCACCTATCAGTTTTGCTCACTTCTGCGAGTACTGTGGAGAACAGGCCACATGTATGGAGGATCAAGCCAACCCTCCCCTCCACTTAGGTTCATGCAGCACACTAGTGCAAGCTCTTCTGAGGATTGTTTGCCCTTCTGTTTGACTGTTCCATAATTTTTTTTCTTCTACTGGATTATCCTTTTTCAGTACACAACATGCTATAACATCTTTCAACTTAAAAGAAAACTCTCTTTTCTTTCTGTCCACCCACTCCTACCGAATACTGCCTTATTTCTCTGCTCTTTTTGAAGCAAAAAATCCTTCAGCAAATTTTCTCTGCTTCCATCCCTATATCCTCTCCCTCTGTTCTGTCTTGAACTCACCCCAATTAAGGTTGTATCTACACAATTCCAATGCAACTGTTCTCATCATGTCACCAATGACTAGGACCTCTACTTAACAAATATATAGTCATGGTTCTTAGTTCTCAACTTGCTCAACAATTGATCATTTTCTCCAAATGTTAAATTGCCACAGGGTCTCAATCTTAGGACTCCTCCTCATCATTATTCACACCACTTAATCATTTCATCCCAGACCTTAAGTAGAATGCATATATTGATGATTCCCAAGTTCATATCTCTAGCTTTGCTCTCTCTTGACCTTCATACTTGGATAGTTCTATATCTCCTTCATATGTCCACTTAAATGTCTAATCAGCATTTTAAACTTATCCTCCCAGACCAAAATCCTTCCTGGATGCTACTCTTTCTCTAGTGCTCCACAATTGCCACTAATCACCTCTCTATTCAAAGTATATTCAGAATCCAACAATTCTTCTCGACCTTTACTGCTACTACTTCCTTAATCTCCACCACCATCACTTCTGGTCAGAATTATCTTGATAAAACTCTAATTGATCTCCCTGCTACAGTCTAATCTTAACACAGCAGCCAAGGTAACCCTTATATTTTCTTTTATATTTTTTTAATTTAAATTCAATTAGCCAACTTATAGTACATCATTAGTTTCAGATGTAGTGTTCAATAATATATGTTTCATATAATACCCAGTGTTCATCTCATCATGTTTCCTCCTTAATGCATGACTTTCAATTACCCCATCTTCCCACCTACATCCCCTCAAGCAACTCTCAATTTGTTTCCTAGAGTTAACAGTCTCTCACAGTTTTTCTTCCTCTCTGCTGACTTCCTATTGTTTTCCCTTTCTTCCCACATGGTCCTCCACCCAGTTTCTTATATTCCACGTGTGAGTGAAACCATTAGGTAATTTTCTTTCTCTGGTTAACTTATTTTGCTCAGAATAATATCCTCCAGTTCCATAAATAAGATGTGGTATGTTATACATACATACAGATATACATACATATACATATATATGTATGCACACACAATAGAATATTAATCAGCCATCGGAAAGGATGAATACTTACCATTTACATCAATGTAGATGGAGAAAGGTAATCCTTTTAAATAATGTCATTTACTTATCTAAACTTTCCAAATGACTTTCCAGTTCACTAAGAATAAAATCTTTCTCTCTCCTTCCTTCCAACTGCACCGGCCTTTTTGCTGTTCATAGAACACATCAAGCATGTTCCCACCTCATAGGCTTTATAGTTACTTTCTTTTTGGCCTGGAAAGCTTTTTGTCCAAATAACCACATGGCTCAATCCATCATGTTTTCAAGTGTGGGTTCAAAACTTGTTACATCATCACAAAAGCCTTCACTAACCACCACTTTCCCATCCACCCATTCTCTCTTCTCCCATGTATCTGTCTTCTTTTCTCTTCTTCATAGCACTTCTCACCATTAGATATATATGACTTAAAAAATTATTTATCATCTTCTGCCTTGCAATAGAATGTGAACATAAATTTCACAAGAGTATGAATTTCTTGCTTTCATTCTCTGTCATAACCCCAACATCTAAAAACAGTGCCTGACATATAGTTGTTACTTAAAAACATCTTTGGAATATGTATGTATGAATGAATGAATGAATGAATGAATCATGCTGTGGCTTTCTATAAGGAACTAGATGGTAAAGATTTTCTCTATGTTCATGTTGCTATAGGGAAGCTGAAGGGACTCCATTTTGGAAAAGTTCCATCTTTGCAGTTTTTCTGATTGGTCCCATTTCTGAATAAGCCAAAGAAGCGATGTTCCTACTTCAAGGGGAAAGCAAAAAAGTGAATCATTCTCTGAGTTTTGTCCTTGGCCCCAAACACCTGATAACATCTAAGAAGAGTCATATCCCAAACATGTTCCAGGATGTTAACTTAAAACAAACTTCGGGTGATGCTGCCGTAAATATTCTCTACCTTTGCTGATTTATGGAATAACAACTACTGTTCACATGACACTCACCTTTGATTAGACACCTACCTTGTATTCCTAAAGGAACATGTACTCTAGATCCCTTTCCAATATAAACCCCTAACTCCAAGCAACAATGAGATTTATTCTCCTTTCCTCTCTGTCACTCACCCCATTCAATAAACTCTTTCACTTTCTCTGGCTCCTGTTTGATTTCTATCCTGGATGAAGCTAAAGACTGTCTGTAGGACCCCCGCCTCTGGGTCCTCAGACCCAGTCTGTTTGCATCAGTGTTAGAATTCCTTATTTCAATGGCTTCTAGAATGCTTACCACCAAGTTGGAGACTTACCTTTTAATCTCAACCTCAGGTTCCTTCCTCCTTCTATCAGAATTGCATTCTGTCATGACTTTCTAATTAACTTCTTACTTTGCAATTTTATTATATTAATTTTTGTTACCTCCCTTAGGTCCATTCATTAAATCTGTGGACCGTCAGCAAAGTTGTAACTTTTACATGGTTAACAAATAAGAAAAATATTAAAATATCAATTTTTATTCTGTGATACACAGAATTTAAAGGGAACTCTTCAAATCACTCATAAAGATGCCTTTAAGTGTCTTCTTAAACTAGTTTTGTACTAGTCAGATAATTTAATTAAAATTAACTTATTATTTTGGGTTTATTTCCACAAAGAGCATGGGAAGATCAATTTTTGGAAAATAGTTAAATCCTATAGGAATATGAAATTTCCAAAATGACCTTTTTTCATGAGCTAGAATAATTTTCAGTGGTTTTCAAACAGTATTTTCTTATTAGTAACATATTTTAATAATGATGTCAGAAAAATAGGCATCTTCCCCCCTCCCAGAAAAGATATATACATGCTTAAATTTTAAGAAATAATTTCTAATCAAACTATTGATTTCCTACCAAGTTTTGTGTTCATTTCTTAGAGAGCTTTTTTTCTCCATAGAGTAAACATACTTGCAAAAGAAAATGATTCAAATTTAGCCACATGTTATTTTTAAAAATAACATTTCAGTCATCAAACAACTAGTTACTGACTCAATTTAGTATTCCCTCCACTCTTGAACAAGCTAATGAACAGCTAAATTCCTTCTTTATAAACCCTTCAAACTGGCCTTTGATTTGAAGTACATTGAAAATGTGGGCTGAAGGACAGTCAAAAGAAAATTTATCCTCCAAATATTATTTTCTGAATGATCACTGACTGCACTGTAGTATACAAGTACACTTCTAAATACGTGTGTGTATGTGTGTGTGTGTGTGTGTATTTCAAAATAAAACATAATAAATACATAAGGTATGTATTGTAGGTGAATTTTTTAATAAAATTTTTAAATAAAACTCCAAAATAATTTTTGTAACTAGGTTAGATCTTAGTTTCACTCTATGGTAGGTAGAATTTGAAAATGGCTCCTATCTTAGTCCATTTGGGCTGTTGTAACTAAATACCATAGACTGGGTAGCTTATAAATGTAAATTTATTACTCATGGTTTTGGAAGCTGGGAAGCCAAGATTAGGATGCTAGCATGATTAAGTGAGGGCCCTCTTCTGGGTCAAAAGTACTTCTCTCCAATTTTCACTTATGGAAGGAGCAAGGTATCTCCCTGGAGCCTCCTTTATAAAGCCACTAGTCCCATTCACATGAGTTTTGCCCTCATGACCTAAGCACATCCCAAAGTCTTCACCTCTTAATACCATTATCTTTGTGGGTTAGAATTTCAACATATGAATATGGGGGATATATTTAGATCCTAGAAGCCCCTATGATTCCCATCCATCACTGTAGTCACCCTAATCATCTCCCTTCGGTTGTGAGTGGAACCTGTGAATATAATGGGATTTCACTCCTGTGATAAGGTTACTAATCCTTTAATCTACTGGGACACTATCCTAAGTAGGCTTGATCTAAATCAGAGGAGACTTTCAAAGGTGAAGCTTCAGACAGATGAGGCCTGCGGGCCTTGAAGAAGTAAACTTTGCTGAGTTGTACAGATGCAAAAAATACATTTTGCCACCTAAACATGGAAGAGGACATGGCCCCCAGAAAAGAACTCAACCTCCAGGCAACATTTTGAATACAGACTTCTGAGAAGCCCCGGCACAGAGGGCCCAGCTAAACCTTAACTAGATCGCTGATCCACTGAAACTATGATATAAATAATGTGTGTTGGGTTAAGTCCCTAAGTTTGTGGTAATTTGTTACATAGCAATAGGAATCTAATATGCATGTCAAATTTAAATGTTAAATTTGATAAGTGCAGCAGCCTAAAAATTGAATTAAAAAATTTTAAAGGTTATATTCCATGAGCGAAAAGCAATTATTATTGTGGCAATGCTAATTTAAAGTTTACTTCAACTACTGACTGACACTATATATATTTTCTGACCACTGGTTACGCAAAATTGAGATGCATTGGCACCTTTTGATTTTAAATGTTTAAATAATTGTTTAAATGTTCACAGCAGATAACAGAGCAAAAAAATCTTTTAGCGTATCACACTTAATGCCTCTAAAAATCAGCATGGTAATGAACTCATTTCTAAAGAAATAAAAAACATTATAGGTTTTACTAAAAATTGAATAACTAAATAAAAGTCATAATAACTTTATGAAGTAGGGTGGCAGGGAAGATGCATTATTCTAGGACAAAAAAAAATCTATTTTTGCTGGCAATAATTCTCTTTTGACTGAATTTATGTTAGGATTCTCACATGATAGAATATGCCCCAAAATGGCAGCCTTGCCAGATTGGATGAAT
Organism: Spilogale gracilis; assembly: GCA_004023965.1. Classification (NCBI taxonomy): domain Eukaryota; kingdom Metazoa; phylum Chordata; class Mammalia; order Carnivora; family Mephitidae; genus Spilogale; species Spilogale gracilis. The sequence continues at coordinate 9,881 of PITA01005193.1, read as the reverse complement.
TATAATCCTACTTCTGATTTAAAGATGATAACTTTTAGCAAGTCTCACTTGTTAAACAAAGTCAGCTTTAGAATTACATAATTAAGCACAATGCAATTCAAGTGACAGACATCATATCATATAAAAACTCTTTAGAGCGCTAGAGTCAATCAGGATCAACAAATGAGTGGATAAAGAAGATTGTGTGTGTATGTGTATATATATAAATATATATGCACACATATATATATTTATGCAACAATATATTATGCGGCCATCAAAAAGAATGAATCTTGTCATTTACGACAATGCGGAGGAAACTAGAGGGTATTATGCTGAGCAAAACAAGTCAAAGAAAGACAAATAGCATATGATTTTACTCATAGGTGGAATTTAAGAAACAAAACAAATGAACATAGGGGAAGGGAAGGAAAAATGAGATGAAAACAGAGAGGGAGGCAAACCATAAGAGATGCTGAACTATAGGAAACAAACAGTTACTAGAGGATAAATGGGGAGGAATCGGGTAACTGGGTGATGGGCATTAAGGAGGGCATGTGATGAAATGAGCATTGGGTATTATATGCAACTGACGAATCACTAAATTCTACCCCTAAAACTAATAATACAATATATGTTAACTAAAATAAACTTAAATTTAAAAAATTTAAAAAGATAACTTTTAGCAAGTCTCACTTGTTAAAACAAATCAGCTTTAGAATCACATAATTAGGCATAAAGCAGTCCATGTGACAGACATTACTTTATATAAAACCTTTTACTCTTTAGAGGGTTGGAGTCAGTCAAGATCAACAAGGAAGTTAACTTTGACAGACTGCCCAGATTTCAGCTCATCACCTAATCAAAGGTGTTGTGGTCCAGCTCTCACCTTAGAGATTCTAAGTAACTCCTGTGCAATCCATGCAACTTAAGACAGGCTGTCTAAGCAGTAATGGCACAAAAACAGTTTGAGAGGAAAGACAAGTTAAAGCCGTGACTGCCTTTTTAAGGTATTTTCCTTCTTACTGCTATGGTTTTTCTGTCTTCCCTCTAGCGATTGATGCATTTGCATGTGAAAACGTGTCTGTTATTTGTTCTCCTAGTAGCTTATTCTTGTGTTTTGCAGTACTTTGCATACTTGTTGCTATTCAATAATTTGCAAATATTTCCTTATCATCTTCTTCTTGAGGATTCTCTGACCTTCATGTAGGAAAGTCTGCACATCTAGTATCAGCCACAATTTCCCTGGTGGCCAGCAAACACCCAGCGTAGAGGAGTAAGGACTTGCTTATGACTAGTCTTTCAGAGCTGCTCTTCTGAGATTTGGTTCTCCATTCATACTTTCCCTTGATTTCATCTCTATTAAAAATTTCATCAGGGGCGCCTGGATGGCTCAGTTGGTTGAGCGACTACCTTTGGCTCAGGTCATGATCCCGAAGACCCAGTCTCACATCGGGCTCCCTGCTCGGCAGGGGGCCTGCTTCTCCCTCTCTCACTCCCCCTGCTTGTGTTCCCTCTCTCGCTGTGTTTCTCTCTGTCAAATAAATAAAATCTTAAAAAAAAAAAAAAATTTCAGCAGAGGGGAAAAACATAACAGTGATTTCCTCTGAAACTCAAATGTTTCTAGGAGAGTAGGTCTTAACCAGGAATTATTTTTTTCCCTTAAAATTCCAATACCTACAACTCACTAAATTAAAATCTCTGGGCGATGGGGTTTAAGCATCAGAAATTTTTAAGCCCCCAGATGATTCAGTTAGCACTGAGAACCATAGCACTAAGCCTGAAGTTCCCAAATTTTAGGGTACATAGAATCACTTGGAGTGGCTGTAAAGAAGTTGTATCTCTCAATGTGATAGTCTAGACAAGTGTTTCAAGTTATCTCCCTCTGTGCTATGCAATGCCTCCCTCTATGGATGGGCCGTATTTTCCCACCCCTTGGTTTCTGCTGAGCCACATATCTCGCATTGGTATTGTTACCAGATACACACAGATAGAGCTTTGAAAAGCACCTGTGTGATCCAGCCGGCACACTGGCACTTCTTCCATTGCCACGGGGAAAATATGCTCAGCCCAGCTGGGCAGTCTCAGGAGGAGGATGAGAGACAAGTGGAGCAGAACCAAGTGAATCCAGCTAAACCCAGCTGACTCACAGATGAATATGAAAGCCCAGACAATATTAGCAAAGCTGCTAGCTAATCTTAGTCTAGATCAGCTGACTCCTCTGTCAACCTACAGATATGGAAGCAAAATATTTATTGAGATTTTGTGTTTGTTTGTAATGTAGCAGTAGATAACTTATATAATGTACACCAAAAAAATTCTCGTCTAGAATCTCCTTTAGTCATAATCCTTATGTTTACAAATAATCAAAAAGCTGACACAAACTCACTTAAAAATAAAGTAATTTTCTGGCTTAAAAAGGAAGAGTGCAGAAATCGACACAGCTTCAGCAATGACAGAATCCAAGTATTTAAGTGGTATTGTCATAAATTTGTCTCTCTGTACCTCTCTGTTTTAGCTTCAGTTCCAGGGAGGGTTTCTGCAAATGACAGAAGAGATGGTCACTAGCAGCTCCAGGTTTGCATTCTTTGAGCTGCTATCAGCTAGGGGAAAGAAACACCTCTTTCTTTCTTTCTTCTTTTTTTTTTCTAAAGAATGCTTTATTAGCCATCACTGTAGAGAAACATCACTTTCAAAATAGTGTCAAGAGAAGTCCAAATGTTATCATTTTCTTTGTCCTAATTGAATCACCTGCTAATTCTAAACCAATTGCAATAATTCTGATTGGCCAGGCTAGGGTTTCATGATTACTTCTTAAACTGGAGTGGCATTATTCAAAACAGTCACATAAACTGAGAGTGTGGAAAACTTCTTCTGAAAAAAAAAATAATAATAAAATAAAAAACCTGGGTGTTGTTAGTAGAAAGAGAAAAGCTTGCTTAAAAAGCCAAATTTTAGAGTTTCACAGTAATATACACTAGGGGTTAACACCTAGTAGAACTCCAGGATGACATTTTAAAATAATTATGGATAAGATTCTCCTACCTATAGGAATTTTCAAGAGAAAAATGCATAATTTAGCCAGCTTTTTTGAATATTACAAACAACATATTACATATAGGATTTGTGAAGGACCCTTGGTCAATAATGATTAATGATTTCAACCCAATCCCTGGGACTTTACTACATGGTGGAGGTATTGGGCTGCTCTGTATTTTTTATTTCCTGGCATCTATTTTTAAGCTTAGAGAGTTTATGGTATTTTATTGTTGTTTTATTATTGTTTTGATTAGTTTTCTTAGGTAGAAAGAGGATGGAGGTACTTTTTATTATCTTGATCATTAACATGTAGTTTTGTTGCATTTGACAAGATGCTTATTTCCCTCTACTTGACACAGAAGAACCATAAATGAGGCTCAAACAATGATGCAATTCATAAAGGAATTTATACTATAAGACCCTCAAAATGAAATCCTAACAAGCCTAACATTCTAGAAAGTTATGTCCTCATTCACTAAAGAATTTAGTTCTACTAATAAAAGGATAAAACAAATTAAAAGCAAAAAGTAAATACAACACTTAGATTAAATTCAAGAAATGAATGACTTCTTTGAGGAGATATCATGCTGCCCAGCAATACCTCACTTCCCTCAAGTTCTTTTTTCTTCAATTCAAACTCACAGTCCAACAATTTTTGTTTTGACATTCTTACCAAATGTCACTCAATGACATCTTACTGTGAATTGTACTTTTATATAGACAATATCTCATTTAAGACTCAGGAAAATATAAAAATTTAAAATAATTATTATGATGCTTTTAAAAACAAAAAATAAATGGAACTGACTGTTAAAAAAGGGGGGGGAGGCCCAAATGGTATCATTTGGGTTAGCCCACAATATTAAACCAAGATTTAATATCTGACCTAATTGCAGTTTCAACCTTTCTCAGATATGTGTTCTAACTAATTGGAATTTTTCTGGTCAGCATCGTTGACATAATCCTCCTCACAGATCCTATCATTCCCCCAATGAAAGGTAACCTTGCCTGAAATAATCCTTTTTATAAATTTATAACTTTCTTGTCCTAATCTTTGTCTGACTTTAAAAACTTTTCTCTTCTCAGGAACTCCTATTGCTAGATAGGCTATGGCCCGATCCATGAATCATTCAATAACCCAAATAGATCCTTATAATTTACTCAGTTGAATTATTGTTTTTTACAGAACTATTTAAATATCAGTGATTCATCTGTAAGCTATTATTCTCTAAAGCAGTGGTACACAGTCTTTCATCAGAAGTCCTTACAGCAACTGAATGGAGATAATCAAAGCTCTATTCACTATCAACTGATGGGCATCTGGTGCTATAGGACAGGTAGAAAGTGTAAAACATTACTTGCCACTGATGCCGCATTCTATTGGTCAAAAGAGGGTCACAGAGCCAACTCAGATTTGAGGGAGTGGGTTGCACAAGGGCCCAATTAACAGAATCAATAATCATTTCCCAAAAAAATGGAGCAGGAGGCATATAACAATCACTATTACATGACAGTTCTGAAATTCAGATGGTCATGTCACCAATCCCTCTAATACAGCCAAGTTCTGCCTCCTAAGAGTACTTTTTCATGGTGTTTGGTTGCCTGCTAGTCTCTTGGATCTGAACTTGAGTTGGGCTTCCTTTTTCATAAGAAATGATCCATATTTTCAGCTCTGTATATTTCTGATGCTGTTTCTTGTCATTTGAGGGTTCATAGGGCACTTTTAATTTGTATACATTAAGGTCATTCTTTATGTTGTTAAAATTCTATAATTTTGAAAAGTGCAAAATGTCATACATCTAGACATTAGAATACCTTGCAGAATAATTTTACCGTCTTAACAAATCCTGTATTTTACCTATCCAACCCTCCTTACTCCCCACATCCCTGGCTGTCACTGACTCCACTATTATCTTTAGTGTTTTGCCCTTTCCAGAATGTCATAAGTGTAATCCATGTCAAACTGATTTTTTTTCACTTAGAAATATGCATTTAATATTTATCTATACTTTTATATGGCTTGATAGCTCAGTCCTTTTTTGGAATACTATTCCATTGTACAGATATACCAGTGTGCAGATATATCAATACCACCTATTGAATAACATCTTAATTGCTTCCAATTTGGCGGGACTATGATAAAGATGCTATAAACATTCACATGCAGGTTTTTGTGTGGATGTAAGTTCTCAAATCAATTTGGGCAAAAACCTAAGAGCGCAGCTGTTGGATCCTTTGGTAAGACAAACTTCAGCTTTGTGAGAAACTGCCAAACTCTCTTGCAAAGTAACGGCAACATTTTGGATTCCTATCAAGCAATGAATGAGAGTTACTTTTGTTCTTCATCCTCATATAAAATTGGTATTGTCAGGTGTTTTTGATTTTGGCCATTCTAATGGGGGTGTTATGCTGTCTCATTGTTGTTTTAATTTGCATTTCCCTAGTAATAAATGCTGTTGAACATCTTTTCATATGCTTATTTGCCATCTGTGTGTCTTTTTCGGTGAAGTGCCTGTTCAGATCTCTTGCCCATTTTAAATGGGTTCTTTAAATTGGGTTCCTTATTTTATTATGGTCAAGTTTAAGAGTTTTTGTATATTTTGAATATAAGTCCTTTATCAGATAGAAGTTTGAAACTATTTTCTTCTATTTGATTTGAAAGACAACTGCATAAAGCAATTATAAACAACGCTTTTTCCAAATAAGTTCACATTGAGCTACTAGGAATTAGGATTTCTATAGATGAAATGGTGGGGGAAGGGGGGGAGACACAATTCAACCCACAACAATCAGCCTAGATTAGTTAACAGCCAAGTCTTCCCTAGACATGTAAGCCAGCCCAGAAAAAATCAACAGAACTACCTGGCTGACCACCCTGACATGTGAGCAATAAATGTGCTTACTGTTGTAGACCATTGACATTTTGTAGTTATTTGTTATATAGCATCATTATGATAACAAATGACTGATATATGTACTGTGGACAGAATCTAAGAACTGAAGGTTTTTACATTTTTATAATGTGACCAAAATGCCCTCCTAAAGAGAGTCACTCTGAAAAGCAGAAACCCCACTCAACTTTTCTTCATAAACACCAAGTAAGTAGACAGAAAAACAGCAGGTAATAAAGGTAATAAATGTAATAAAGATCCTCCTCTGAGAATCACTAAGGAGACCAGTATATATTTCTACATACTGTGATACAGGAAATGGCTGAAGCCAATATCCAAGTTTCTCATGAATTTCAGCCAGAATGGTAAGCGGAGCAATGAGCTTATCTAAACCACTTTAAGTAGAAGGGTAGAAGATTGTTTTTGAAAGAAAGGAAGAATGAAGGTTTGGTAAGTGGTCAATAACTATAGTGGATTGATAAACAGTGTGTGGAAGGTATTTTATTCTTTTTATCTTTTGTATTTACTTTTCATATTAAAGAAGCAATTTAAGTCTCTTTTTGTCTTTTTTAATTGAAGTAGAGTCAACACACAATGTTACATTAATTTAGGTGTCTTACATAGTGATTCTATGAGTCTATATGTTATGCTGTGCTTGTCACAAGTGTAGCTACCATCTACCTCTATACAACAATATCACAATACCACTGTCTCTATTCTACTGTGCTGTAACTTTTATTCCTGTGATTTATTCATTCTTTAACTGGAAGTCTATGTTTCCCACTTCCCAAACCTCTCTTTTAATCAAGATTTTTTTCCAGAAAAGTTGTGCTTTGTTTCTGTGTTATCCCTGAAGAGAAAGAATAAACTCCATAGGATAGACCCTGCCCCAATAATAGAAAACATCTCTGTCCAAAGACTATATACTGGAATTGCAGGCATAGGACCTAAAGATAATTAATCTGTATCTGTGGACAGGAGTTATGTATCTACTTGCAGTAGAAACAGATTTCATAAGTGCCTGCCATTGCCATAAAACTCAAGACAAGTGTTTAGAGTCTGCTGAGATAAAACTTGACATCCAGTCCCCAAAAAAACTCATAATCCAGTTCAATCTTGAAATATGTTACCATTAAATTGATTTGGTGATGCCACAAGGGAAACCATGACTTCCTTTCATGAGTAACTACATCTAACGAAAGCCTGAAAATATAAGTTTAGGTTCTAACATAGCTGTTTAGCCGTATTTCTGAATACCAATTTTCTGAAATTCTGAAAAGAATGAAACCAAATTTATTTTTTTAAATGTTTTACTGGTTGGAATTCATTCCATTCCTTTTGTCAGTTTGTCAGTTAAGGTAGGGATGATTTCTTTACTGAAACCAAATTTGCTGGTGACTGATTAATCATGTATGGCAGGATTTTGTTTCCCTCCAAAAACCATAACAGAGCCTCTCCTGGATCCATGGCAACAGTTTAAACTTCATGGAACTCCAAAGGCTAATCATGAATAACATGAATCATTTTGCTTGTCAGGAAGTCTATAAGACATGTCGTTAAATGCAAACATGTGACATATTCATCATAAATCAAACTAGTGAATGACAAGTCACTTATTGCAATTTGAAATTCTATTTCAAAAGAATTGACTCTATATGAGCAGCATTTATGACTAGCCTCTCTATGTAGAACTTTATACCATCTGACTTAGAGAAGTACAAAATGGGAGAAGATATCTGCTCTGTTAAAGAGCTTAAGAGTCTGAGTGTTGGGCAACATCAGGACACTGGAGATCCTAGATAATAAAGAAGCTTTCAAGTCTATAATGGTAGAAAAGGGGAAAGGAAACATGAAATAGTGGGAAACATAAAGCAGTCTTTGTTTTACCCTGGAAAAAATTCAGACTTGCTAAATGCGTAATAACCAAGAGATTTTAGAACTATACATCCCAAACTTCTCTCATCAACCAATGTCCTTCTTGGTCAGATGAATTATACTCTTCAGCACCTTGTTTTTCTCCATGTAGTATCATTTTTCAGATTCCCCACTTCAGGTCAGTGTTCTTGCCACCTTGTAAGAGTGGACTTTCTGGGGCTGCCCCATTTCCGGTCTTCTTGGCAAAGTGCCATCTTGTCACCCTTAGCATCCTTAGTCTCCATAGTTTCCTCTTTCCAGAAGAAGAAACCTAACTCATTTCTCTATTAGAACTTGGGTATATTTGAATTATTAGCTTATGTTAATATGAAAAATTAGAATTATCAGACTGAAAAATATTGATAATTCTCACATACTTAATGAACACAGTGAATATATTTATAATTAACTTATAAGTCATTAGAGCTTATCTAACCCAAATCATACATAACCACCGCCTCTCTTACTTTCATTAGCAAGCTCTTTATTTATATCTTACTAGCACTTCCTCTAGCGGGGAAATAAAATTATTTTCTTTTGTTTGTTTTAATGCATTCTTTAGGGAAAGGAGAGAAAGAAGGCTAGTAGCACTCCTAACAAATTTTACTGATCTTCACTAGCATCTCCAAAGTTTGGTCTTCACTTTAATAAGTCATATTTGAGCTGATTCTTAAAAATTCAATTTTATACAACCTCTGGCACCTCTCCTAAATAATATTTTTTTTTAGGAGCTGAGCCCTAAGAGCCTGCATTTTTTACCCACTCTTAGCTAATTCCAAAGGACATAAAAATCTGAGAATCAGTGACCTCTACATTCTTTATGTCCCACACTGACCTGAATAAACAGAAATTGATTTTAACACAATGATCCTAGGGCACACTGAAAATAGAACCTACTTCATAAATTACTGAGAGAACCTTAATCAGTATTTCTCAAATGTCAGTAGATTGTCTTTAAAATTTCTTGGTTTTTTTTTTCTGTTAAAAACACAAGGTACTGGGCACCTGGGTGGCTCAGTTGGTTAAGCGACTGCTTTCAGCTCAGGTCATGATCCTGGAGACCTGGGATCGAGTCCTACATCAGGCTTCCTGCTGGGCCGGAGGCCTGCTTCTCCCTCTCTCAGTCCCTCTGCTTGTGTTCCCTCTCTCACTGTGTTTCTCTCTATCAAATAAATAAATAAAATCTTAAAAAAGAAGAATACAAGGTACTAACCACCACCCCATATCTACTAAATAGGAATTTAAAAGTAAGTCTTCCAGTGGAGTGGGGTACACACTAAAGCAGTTTACCTCCTGTATTATTAAATGGTATAGTGAAAAAAATAAGTTTCAGTTTGCTGAGTTCATTTTCCTCAGGGAAATTGTCAGGTATTATTACCCTCCTTCATAAAGAATTATAATTTTTAAAATCAGGTCAGTGCAGGGAAACACCATATCCAAAGTGACATGATAAAAACAAAAGTAAGTACAAAAGACAGATTTATATAAGGTTAATCCAAAGAGGTCAACACAAAGAATGACAACTTAGAAAATCTATTTGTTTAAAATCTATTTGTTATCTCTATATCTAAGACCTGATAGGAAGAAAAACACCTAATTGGGAAATAAGGCAAAAAAATGGGTAACATGTTCTTCCCACATCATCCTGGGACATTGTTTATTAATAGGTTACCTTAAGGATTAGTTATTTAGGAAATATACCAATATTTGACTTCCCTAATTATTTTTATTAGAGCTCAGACACTAAGGTTACATGTAAACTTGTAGACTTTTGTCCATTAGAAAAAACAACACAGATTATGCTTTTATTGTCCTGTAAAACATTAACTAGTTTTGTATACATTTAGCAGTCTTAGTCTGACATTATTTTGTTGGAAATGTTTTTCCTTACCCACTATATAAATTCTTGTCCCTCAAATACTCTTTAAACAAATTAATTATCATACTAGTCCCCTCATTCATTAATTGAAAAAAGTCTTTGATGCTGCCCATTCTATATTTGTATAAGAACCACTTTTGAAAATTATACTTGGTAATTCTCTTAAATTTTATTATAAT